>JAWWEQ010049386.1:0-13615 GCA_035583055.1 Torymus tubicola
GCAAACTACTGTTGGAGTCAGAAGACAACGTTCTGAAGGTATTGTGAATGGAAATTCAAAAATGACGGTTTTTCGCTACACCGTACTGGTGACCATCCTGAATTGAGGGGATATGCCTCCAGGCTGCTGAAGCGCAGGACCAGTACGGCGTACTTTCACTGGTACATCGGGTAGGGATAGAAGCCCCAGATAACCCACTTTGAACGATGGCTGTCATTTTCCTGAATAAGGGTTGGCCTCGATGTGGCAGTGGATACCAGGCATTGATTAAACTGATAAACGAGGTGATTATAAGATTGTTACTCGTATTCTAGGTTGAAATGATTGACCGACGATCACGGACGAAGTAACGATGGACAAAATCGCCGATGGACATTTCCCAAGACAATGTAAATAAGTGTGGACCGCAGGGGTGGGGCCTGATGCAGTCAACGTCTACGGGGTACCCGAGCCTGGCTGTTAGAGAAGGCAGCAGGTCCGGACGATATCCCAGCGGAAATCCTTAGAGTAGTTGTAAAACGACGCCCGGCGATACTCCTGAACCTATACAATACGTGACAGTGGTGTATAGAAAAGAATGGAAGCCGACACAGCTGATCCTCGTTAACAAATGAAAGGGTAGGAATCTGGATTCACCGTCATTCTATAGCCGCTGAGGTTGCTGAATACACTTGGCAATCTCTTCAAAATGCTGCTGAGGCTATAATTTCTGCAGGCGATTCGGGGCGCTGACGGCCTGAACGACAGACAGTATGGTTTCAGACTAAGATAGTCAATGATGGGAGCTATCCGAAAAATGACCGATTCTTTTGACAGAGCACTGACTAAACCTCACAAGGACCTTCAACTCGGTGAGGTTAGCAGACATCGTTCAGACATTCTTAGATGTTTACCCAACCCAACCCGCTGTCTCCATACCTTTTCCGAGTTCCAAAGGACTACCTACTTGACCGACACATTACGTACGTGACGCAGACTGGGGTAAAGAAAAGAAAAATAACGGCAGGAGTAGCGCAGGGCTCGACCCTTGGCCCCGATATTTGGAATTTGGGTTAAAACGAGGTACTGGACCTATCGATGCCGCCGGGGATCTAGTTTGTCGGTTGAGAAGTAGAAAATTGAAGTATCGCAGAAAGATTGCATCGGTGCAAAACGTGGGACGCTGCGTACTGCACCGTCTTAGTTGTAGCGGTGTTGGCGATCACTAGGGTTATCCCAGTAGACCTCTTAACTCTCGAGCGAAAAAAGATCTATGAGTGCAGTAAAGAAAGGAGAAAAACAAGGGCCTCCAGAAACGCACGAACAGAGACACTGACGAACCAAGGCAAGAAGACTTATGGTTACCTTGAAAACTGAAACAAAAAATGAAGAATAGGTAAGTCAGACAAGATAAACATGACTGCTGCAGAGCATACACACGCCGGTCAGCCTGAAGAAATGTATATTACAATTCCGAGTCAGTATTCAGTGAACGTAATGGGGAACGTTTTGGGTGTTTAGGGAATGGAAATCCCTCACACCAATTTGGGTTTAAATTGTTCGTATTTTATGCAGTTTAGAGCTGAAGAGTTTTACGTAATAATTATTTGAGTAAATAATTTTTTACGGTCAAAAACTGCTTAAAATCATAGTTTTGAATTTTTTATGAATTTTAAGCAGTTTTTGGCTGAAAAAATTATTTACTCAAATAATTTTGACGCGGAACCGACTTGGTTGGTGAAAATTGAGTATGGCGCGCCCTTGGGACGCCGGCGGGGGGTCCGTCCACAAGGCTCCTCCTCTTCTTTATCACTTGTTATGGGGAATTGATTTCCCCTTTATCACTATGCCTTGTGGGTGGCCGCAACGCGTTCTTAACCAGCTTGCTTCTTTCGGTGGACCTCTAGGACGCCTAGAACAGACTTCTGCTGGTGGACGTACTGTCTCTTCTAAGCTAGTAAATAATAATTATAAAAATAATAGTTATAATAATAACAATAATAATTTATTTTATCATGAGAATACATTTACACACCATAGGGGAGACATGCGGGTCTCAAATCCCTGTATGTGGGGCTTAGTGAGGTTGACGAGCCTGGACTTACCCACTAAACTCCCACTTCCATATCCTGGACAAGTTTCTCCGCGTCGGCAGCCTATTCGGATTACTTGAGAGCGGTCTTCCTACTTCCACTATGGGAATTTTCCTACTTTTGTGTCCTCTATCCGTCATTTTGAGTGTGTATGTCACCTCTGTTTAGTATGCTAGCTAGTTATCTACGATTACCTCGCGCCCCTTATTCTGGTGTAGTCTGGGTGTTCGTCAGCTTTTTTCTCTCACAGAACTCTCTCTACGAAGTCGGCGCATGCGTCCCAGTTCTCTTTCTTTCTAATCGTCATATACTTACTATAGTGCTTGGTGTTTAACACCCTGTTATGCGCTCTAATACGATTCTTTTATCCGACCATCTACTACATGCAAAAAACGAGTGTTCCGCAATATATATCAAGTATTTTTAGAGGTTAAAACTACTCTTATTATATAAAAATTAGTGTCTTGCTTAATATACTGGTTTGAAGATAAATGTTGTTATTTTAATATTTGATAACACCCGTTTTAATATAAATATTGCATGTACATGTAAACTTTACTGCAATATATTTCTAAAAAAGTAAAACGTAAATTCCTTTATTTAAAATATATTATATGATTTTCTAATGGTTTCTTATCATTATATGAATATCTTTAAACAAATTTTTTAATTTTTAATTTCTTTTCAGCTGGTTGAGACCAGCCTCAACGACAGATTTTAAATTTTGATTTAATATTCAATTAATAATAAAATTTCGATATTTAATATTCAATTAGAAAAAACATCTCTTTAATTTACTTATAGTGTTACGTTTGGATATCTACCCGCAACAATAGTACATATAATTTAACAACCAAATTCATTAAATCGATACGTTATAATATATACCGTATTATTAAAATAATTAAAATCTTTACGACGCAAAGATTTGCGTCGTTGGGTGCTACATATTAAGATTAAACTAGGGTTTGAAGATAACAGATTTAAAGCTTCAAAACATTGATTATCAAAGTTTAAAATCGCTCACAGAATTGTATCTAGAAAAATTAATAAATTTGTTACCAGAAAAACTTTTGAAAGTAGTACAGAACTGAAAAAACAGGCTCTTCAATTTGTTGCTGATGTCAAGAAATCTATTCGAGAAATTGGAATTCATAATACATATAATATAGATCAAAGTGGATTTCAGTTAGAAATTCACGCTGGGAGGACGCTTGCAGTGGAAGGCGAAAGTCAGATTCAAAGCGTTGTACAATCAGACTCGTCAACAACACATAGTTATACTATTCGATCGTTGATATCAGGTGAAGGGAAAGTTTTGTCTCCTCTGTTTTTAATATTGAAGGAAAAATCTGGCTAATTTGGACCAATCGTGGAATCTACATTATTTAAACCTACAAATGTATACGTCGAAGCATCTAAATCTGGAAAATTAACTTGGAGTAAGTACTTGTATTTAACAATTTAATATAATTTAAAAATAATTGTAAGCTGATAGTAAAACGTTGAGTAAATTATTTTATTCTAGATCTTTTTGAAACTTGATTGAAGAAAATATTTCATCCAAATGTGGACCCTACCACTATACTGTTGTTAGATTCTTGGAGTGGTAACTAGGATCAAGTAATTGAAAAAACTATACCAGATAATAAAATCGTTAATGTTATGAAAACTCCAGTCAGAATAACAGGAAGAATCCAGCCATTGGACGTCTATGGGTTTCGAGTAGAGAAAAACTTTGTTCGACATTTTTCAGATAACGGTATTTTAATGGATTACGATATGAATTTACACACAAGAAATAACATCATTAAGCTTCAGTCATCAGTGCATAATCAGTTTTCGTCGTCCGGATACATAAATCTATTTAACTATGCTTGGTATAAAAGTCGATATATTAAAGAAAAACCTGATAATCCCGTTGATTTCAAATTTAGAGATTTTTTTAGTGCGAAATACGAAATTGAAGGCTGTACAAATTCTGCTATTATAAGTTGTGGTTGGTGCAAAAAATCCTTACGTTTTGAACATTTTTTTGATAGTTATCATTACTGTTCCGACTTTAAAAAATAAAACCTGTTGAAAAATATTTTCTCTTAATTTATATTCAATTTTATAAAAGTATATATTATTGAGAGTACAGCGCGCATTCTTTCAAAATGTTTTTGTGAAAATAAATAAACAAAAAATAAAATGATATTTTGTGACACGGAATTATCAGTTCGCGCAACCGCTAGTCCCGGTTTTCGGCGTCCACAAGCGTTTCCCTCACTTTCGAAATTAAAATGTAATCGCCAAATTCATAATAATAAGGGCGCCATGCGATTACTTATACGCGTGCTACTCTATTAAAGATCTATCTCCGGCTGAGACTAATATGTCGCATCGGCGGGGCTCTCACGCACGTGCCGCCACGGGACCGCGGCTGTCTTTTCTCGTGCGACCGTGCTTATTCTATGAGAATGCCTTCACCGCGGCGTTGACGCCGCGGAGGCAATCCTGCTCTCAAAAACCTCTCTCCCCGCTGGGAGAGAGGGGCACCACTACCCGTTAACTTACGCGGTTTTCCCCGCCGGGAAAACGATCTCCACGTCATTCGGCTACGATCACCACTACTCTCTCTTTGCGCTCACACTCTCACTATCACACAAACTACTCGCGATTCTCCACGCTGGGAGAATGATCACCACTTACGGTTACGCTTTCGCGCGTCATTTTCTTCGGCACTCCCGACACTTCCGGACCTACTCACACACTCTCTCCCTCACTCTCTCTCATACACAAAAGCTAGACGCGGCGTGCAATTAACGAAGGGTTTGGCTTACCAAAATCCCGCCAATCCAAAAGTCCGCGTGCACTGGGGGTCGGCAGAGCCACGTGGCCTCCACGCTTTCCACGTCCGGCTCGCTTCCTTGGCTGTCCCTGTGAGCGTTCGACGCTGCCTCCTCGCAGCGGATCGTCCTTCAGGATGGCTTGGCTGGTCATGGCTAAATCCTTGTTGCACTCGCGGTTTGCACTCTTCGACGGGCGCGCGATATTCAAACACCGCTCGCGTGTTTGATACATCTTTTCGCTTGAAATACATACGCGGCAATCGCGGAGCGTTGCGATAATTTACAGTATCGCAATTTAAAGTAGCGTAAAGTTACTTTCTTCATTTCTTTTTTGCATTAATTATCAATGAAAATCAACTTTTTTTTCGTAATTTGTTATAATAGATATTCGTGTACATTTTTCTACTTTATTTTTATAAGAAATAGTAGTTACAACCCCGATAAATCAGAGCTAAAGGTTTTACATCATATTTTCAAGTTATCACAAATAGCAAACAGTTAATGTAAAGCTCAGGGGTGGATTTTGTACTGTAAGCCTCTACATCTACATGTAATATTATATTAAAACGGGTGTTATCAAATATTAAAATAAAAATCTTATTTATCTTCAAACCAGCATATTAAGCGAAACACTAATTTCTATATGATAGGGGTAGTTTTATCCTCTAAAAATACTTGTTATTGAAAAAGAAACACGTCAACTTTATTTTTGTATTGTCTATCCAAACATACGCGTTGATAAATATTGAACTATTTTTCAATTTTTTACTGCAGAAATTCATGACAATTTTTCATTTTGTTGCTCATTAAAAATAGAGGTTGCAAACTCTAACAATAATATTTAAAGTAGCATAAACCTAATTTTTTCTTTTCTTTTTCTTTTATCAATTATCGACGAAAATGAAATTTTTTCGTAAATTGTTATAATAGTAATTCATATAGATTTTTCCACTTTCTTTTTATAAGAAACAAGGGTTGCAATCCCTATAAATAATAATTGAAGATTTCATAACCTATCTTAAAGAGATGAATTTACGTTTTACTTTGTCAAAAAATATTCTGTTGCAAAATTTTATATTTAAAAAAAAAATTAGTGAATATAAACCTTAGGAGTGGTATATATTAGAAACCACCCCGAAAACCACTAAATCAGCATGCAATTTAATTATTATTATGTTTTTATTAGAATAACAGTTATGGAGTATTGAAAATATTAACATTTTATTAAAAACTACCATATTATGCAAGATACTCATTTTTAATAATAGGGGTGGTTTTACCCTCTAAAAATATTTTTTATTAAAAATGCAGAAGCACGTCAACTTTATTTTTCTATTATCTATCCAAACATAAATATTTGATAAGAATTGAACTATTTTTCAATTTTTTACTAAAGAAATGCATGAAAATTTTTCATTTTTTTGTCCATTAAAAATAGGGGTTGCAACCCCTAAAATTCAAACCTACCGGAATTTGGTACACTTTTTATAAAGACCACTCGGTTTTATTAAAAAATATTGATTATAAAAAAAGATATTTCAGAAAAATTGTTTTTGGGGGTGGACTTTAAGAGCGATTTTCACCCTTTAAATATGTTTATCCGCAGATTAAAAAAAACACATGTCCTCTTATTTTTTAATGTACTACAACATATCCAAGAATCATCAAAATCGGTGAGTTCGGGTTGGGGTACCTTCCTTGTAAGTTTGTTTTGGGGATACTGTATCGAATATCAGCTGCGTCAGATCTTATAGCTCGAGTATTGTCTTGTTCCTTTTTAGTGCCTTGAATTTAATAAAAACCGCGAGATCATTAGCGAATTGTAAAGCGTTTACGTTTTTAGGAACGTTAGCAGTAATATCCGATACAAAGAGCAGATATAACAGTGGGCTGAGCACTCCTTGCGAAACGCCCTTGCATATTATTTTTGGAGCATCTTCGTTGTATTGTGAATAGATACAGCGTGTGTGCGTTAAGTGCTTAACGAACACTAAAATGTTGCTAGAACAGTCAATCGAGGCTGGTTTATCAATTAGTACGTCTGTAGGTTCACGTTATCGATGCCGCGTTGACATCGAGGAAAGCAGTCAATATCTCCAATTTTTCAATGAAAAATTCCTTGATTTTCAACATTAGCGTGACTAGATTGTCCTGACAAGATTTACCCTTACGAAAGCCATGTGAAGGAGAAATCAGATTGTTGACCTCGGACTACCACTGCTCCTATTCTTAATCATCGTTTCTAGCAGTTTACAAAAACAAGATGTAATAATGAGATGGGGCGCAAGTTTACGCCGTTCGCTTTCGATATGAAATGCACAAATGCATTTTTCCAGAGACGTGAGAAAACTCTGCTTGAGTACTTATGATTAAAAATGTCTAACAGCAATAATTTAAATTTAATAGTCATTAAGTCAATGACCTTGAAATTAATACCGTCAAACCCCGGAGCAGAATTCTTGTTCTTGTCTTCTAGAACGACATTAAACTCTAAGAAAGTGAATTGAGATTCGAAGTGATCCTTAGCTCGACTGACAGAGAACGCATCAGGACTAGTCGGGGCCCATGGAGGGCAGATCTTGTCAAGTAGAGTCTTAATATTCGGACGAACGGATATTTCTTAACGCATTTTTTAAACCTTTTTAAAACCTTTTTTACCCTTTTCTTTAACCCTTTTTGCTTTCTCCAAGAGAAAGCTTTGTATCGGTGAAATTTTTCGACTCTCAGATTTCAATGATTTGAAATATGCGTTCTCTAGAAAATATCTGTGTATATGTATGTATGTGTGTGTGTGTATGTGTATGTGTGTTATGAATTTGTCTGTAGCATAACTCTAAACTGGACAGAGATATCAAGTTCATTTTTGGCAGGTATATAGAGTTTATATTTAAGTTGTGCAAGTTCAATTATATTATTGATCGGATACTATTAGGTATTTAAAAAATGAAAAAGAAAAATATGGAAAAATCGAAAATGTTTTTTTACGGCGCCGGGTTTGGATATCCGTCCAAAGTAGTCACATTTTCTGAAAGACTTTGAAATTACCTATCAATCCCTATTTCCCGTCCCGATCAGATAATATTAAGACGGTTAAAAAAATAAAGAAAAATATGGAAAAATCGAAAATATTTTTTACGGCTCTTTTAAAGCTTTTCTTTGTAATTCAGATAATTTCTGTCCTGAAAAATTATGTAGGACATTCCTAGAATAATTGACTGAATTTTAAAAAGGAGGACTTTTTTACAGTTTTCTTAAAAAGTATGTAAGTACTTGTTCTAGAAATAATATACCCCCGATAAGCATTATACAACAGTGAATCTCTTTTACGTATACTACAAACAACAAGAAAAACCAAATGTCATAAGTATGCTAAAAAAAAATATTTTGAAAATAGCATTTACAGTTTGATCACAGATTTTCATAGAATTGTACGTATATACATTTAAAAAAATTATTTGACGTAATTTATCAATTCTCTTTGAGAAAGCATTCTGCTAAAGCAGTTAGCAGCGGTTTTTAAATTTCTTTTCGGAATCCCTTTTTAACCCTTATTTTAACTCTATACTTAACTTTTCGTATTTTAGACTTACTGAATTTTTAGTTCATTACATTTCTGGCCCTCCATTTTTTTATTCACTCTGGGTAATACCACGTAGATTTCGCTCATTCAACTGAAAATGCAGTGAGCCAGCATCGGTATCATTAAGAAGAATTTGCTTTTATTAATTTTGAGTTATGCTTGAAGCAATAATCCTATTTACTAACAAACGAGTATCGTTGCGATCTTTGGTGTATCTTTTTAGTATATAGAAATGTGAATTTATAGAACTCCCTAAGTACTTGGATCTTTGGTAATTTATGATATGTTTTTCTATAAGGCTATGAGTTTTAAAAAACGTTCAGTTGGAATATTTAGTTCACTATATAATATATGTGAACTATATAAATTTGAATATTTGGTGTAAGGAAGTTAACAGAGTTACATTTTTAGTGGTTTTACCATTTTTATTTTAAAAAGATCAGTCAAATTATGAAGCTAAACGGTAGTTATGTTTCTAGTTATTGAAAATTTACTCTTACAGTTCCATCGAAAAACGTTCAATAAAAAAAAATTTGTATCAAAATTTCTTTAATGAATATCAAAATGAAATTAATCTAATAAATATGTTTACTATTGAAATTCTATAATTTATGTAAAAAAACACAAATTTATCAAAAGATTCTAATTATGTAATTTCAAATGTAATAGGATAAGATTGATCTGGGAGAATTAATGATGTCACTTTGTTACTTACCAACGGCTGGACGTTTAACTCTTACTATTATTAAGGCTAGGAATTTGAAAAAAATGGATATTACAGGATCTTCTGGTATGTATATCTTTACTAAACTTTACTTTATTACATTTCAGAAATTTTATACATAAAAATGTACATTTTTGCAGATCCATACGTTAAAATATACCTTTTATGCCAAGGTAAAAGAATAAAGAAGAAAAAAACGAGCGTTAAGAAGGGTTGCTTAAACCCAGTATACAATGAAGCACTGGTCTTTGATGTGCCATCAGAAAATATAGAGGACGTTAGTCTTATAATAAAAGTAATTGATTACGACAGGTAAAAAACAGATGCATGATATTAAAAACTATTATAGGTGTAATGTTTTAGTCCAAAATTATATATAGTACTAACAATTTTTAAAAAATGTAACCAACCCCTATTAGAAAAAATTACGTGAAAAAGCAATGTAATTTCTGAATAACAATCTTAATATCACCACTGTTTGAGAATGCCGTAAATTATACATGAGTAACATGCTGTGGGTGTTAGAAATAAATGTGAGCAACATTGAATAGATTAAACTATAATATATATATTGTTAACTGCCTATCAAAATTAATTATTATTACACAATTACATGACTGTCGATGGCTAATCTAAATTATGTTAGAGTGTATGAGTTTTAAAATTTGAGTGTTTGAGTTTTCTGTTTGAGTGTGTATGAGTTTTGCTAAGACACGTTGCTAATCACTGGTGAGATTGCTAACCATACAATAAGCAACACAATCAAATATTATTGATTTGATTTTGATTGAGTTTTCAATGAGATACCACGATTAGATATTATTGATCTAATCGTGGCTGAGTATTCCCTGCTGTACAGCTTGGTTATGTTTTCATGATAGCAGCGCCCTTATGTATAAAATGGCCGCCTATGTGTGAGTTACCTTTTCGGACGTAGCGATTATATTGATAGTTTACGCTGATGAGTTGGTCCAGTCACGGTAATTCTGCAACGATGATGAGCAGATGCAAAGAGTCGTAAGTTGTGAGTGATGATCGACATGAGAAAGTCGGTGAGATGAGTGTGAGGATGCGAAGCTGCCGATGAGAGAAGCCAGATGAAAACCCACAGTTGAGAAAGCCGGTTGAGCCTGGCACAGCAGTTGTTGAAAGGTGTTGCTTCGTGGATATATAAATGTAGCCAGTCGTGTGAGAAAAGCTATGTGATGAAAAGTCGGGCGAGCAGGACTGTTAGACGAGTAGACGCCGTGTGAGATGATGCCGGCCGACGTCCATGTACAGAGAATGAGAGAACCACACTTGAGTTTATCCGACTTGAGAATAGTCGAGAGTGCGCATTGACTTTTCCACGTCGTCAACCGTCACCCAGAGAAGTTTCTGCGCGAGAGAGTTTATACTATATGAGGAGCCATATACTATATGAGGATTGTCCGTATTAAGTACCATGAACTTCAATTGATTTCGTGGGATGAGTGATACCTTTTTGAAGTAGATTGAGACGGTTATTGAGTCTTCTATTGCTGCCAAAGTTACTGTTGAAGTTCAGTTTGAAAACGATGTCGTCCATGGTCTGATGGTGATGAAATATTATTGATTTCACCACTGCTTTCCACGTACTTCATATGACATGCAGTAAATGATTTGAGTATCCATGAAGTGTCATCCTTGATGTGAGTTGTACCTCGTTGAGTTGTTTGTTGAGAAATGCTGTGAAGGTAGTACTGGTCTTGATGTTAAATCATATATAATCCGTAATAAAACCAATCGATGACTAGGTATTGGTGAACAGCTGATGACAGATGATGCTGTGAGAGCACACAAATACAAATCCAGCACTTGTATTATTTAGATTCACGCTCCTTCGAGGAGTTAATTACTGGTCCTGCTAAATTGATCCCAGTGTGAGTGAAAGATGGTGATCGGGTGGTCCAGCATCCTGGATAGTTGTCCCCATGAGTTGCTAAGTCCGATGAGTCCTTCCGCCCGCGTGATGCAGTATCCAGATAACCATGCCACCTGTCAATTACTATCCACTGCCACATTGAGGCCAACCCTTACTCAGGGAACAGATAGCCAGCGTTCAAAAGTGGCGCTTCGACAGACCGAAGTTTCTCCAATTCGGGCTGGTCGCCAGCCTTTCGGTGGGTAACCTAACGCGTTCAAACATTTTTGGTTTCCTATATTGTCTTTTATTGATCATGTCTACTTGCAATTCTCTAAATTATGTTAGTAGACTTGAAGTTATTGGTTAGTCTATCTACCAAAAAACTCGACGGCAGTGCTTTGTAGTAGAGTTCATTCATCGAGAAGAGTGGAGAGCATTAGCATTCGTTTATATGTACGTGTGGATTCATTCAAGTTTTTAAACCACTGAGTCCACCGTACCCTGGCCCCATATCTCGATGCGACAGGGTACCACACGCTCTACTTGCGTGAGCCGTCAGGCCCCCTACACAGCTGCAGCCAATACACTAGAGTGTAAAGGCTCGCAAAAATTGGCTCACAGGAACCATCATATAACGACTAATACGTTTTGCTTTTTTATAGACAAGTGTACAACCCTTGTTCAGATTTTGGCTATCGTCATAGGATATTATCTTCAGTGTGTAGGACAACTGAAAGTTATAAAAATACAACTATGGAAACTAAAAGCTGTCTCTCACTCCCTCCATAGGAGAGGAGTGGTTATGCCATGCATTGTCATTTGGCACTAAGGTCTTTATGACGGTCAAAGGACCAAGGATTGGCGAACATGGCCCAACGAGTAAAAGTACCTGCACGCCCTCACAGGGTAAGTCCGGGCGTTCCTTGCAGAGTCGCCAGTCGACGTAATTAGCCGGTTATTGCCTCCTTCTTCACAGGTGAAGGAGACTACTGTGGACACCAAGTGCGAATGTGGTCGCCTACGTTTGGCCTTCATGCCGTACTTAGAGTTAAGAACTAACTCTTTCATGTCCACCGAAATGCTTTTTTTGATTGATGAAAGAGATTATTCTTCCTCTCTTCTCGATTCGGCCCCCGTTTTTCGGACGCATACTTTTCTTGGGCACTTGACTATGAGTCGTAATAGAAGGGAAGAAAACTTGAATCCATGAGTGATGGAATGCACCAGCGTGAAAAACACCTGTCATTATACACGAAAAAAACTTTGGGACTGCAGCGCTCCCCATAGAGACGGCAGCAGTGCCAAACGAGTGGACTTCTGCTACACGTCGATCGGGATAGCAGCACTCTTAGTTTGGGAGCGCTACGCTCTGAAACCGGCACCGTAGCAGTCTCAAATGTAGGAAGTATACAACCTCTGAGCTATCGGGATAACAACAATCCCGATTCGGCATAGAGGTACGCCCAAGGTCAGACCGCTGTATTCCCAAACTAAGGAGAGCGCTGGCCTCGCAGCGCCGAGGCAGCTGCAATCGCAATTTTTTCCGTGTAGCGCGCTGCACGCCGCTACCGCGATAGCGTAAATCCCCTTCCCCTACCCCGCTAGAAAGAGTCTCATAGTAGCCGGTGAAATATGTACACAAACAGGATAGGTCTCGACTGGCTCCTTTTTTATAATTTCGTCAATATAAGTTTAGACTGTGATATTGCGAAAAACCGTTGCGTGCATGGTAATCGGGTTTATTCAGGATTTGTTGATCACGAAAAAATACCGTTTCGTAATCGCTAATAAATTGATAAAACCTAACGCTTCGGTTTGATGTATATTTGATTAAGATTTTGTTGCTTGACTACTAACTATCATGACTTGGGAAGTCGTCATTGATAATTTTCCATTCTGGAGAAAGGAATAAAAAATTCATGTTTTTTAGTTTTTAATTCATTATTTTACAATTATTTATGAGGCATGTCTAGTCTAAATAGTTAACATAAAAAACATAAAAATTTGTTAGTATTTTTTAAAATACTGCTAAATATGTTAATAACTTCAGTTTATCAAAGCGTTAAGATCTAATATTCCGACTTATTTCATATTCCGGTATCTAAAACATATCTCAAAGTTTGAGAAAGCCATGATCCGAATCTGAAATACTCTTCTTGTGATTTCATTTTTTTTAACGCAGTCAATTATTTTTTCTACTCTGTTTTAGTTGTAGATTTTCGATTGCATTTTCTATGTCTTCAGCTGTTTTGAGGGGAATATTACACTTGATTTTTTTCGTCTAATATTGCTCTATAGGTATTTCAATTAGTTTTTTTGTTATACGAAGAGTGATTTTTTTTAGTTAGTGTGAGTTGAGAGGCAAATTTAATAATGAACGGTGAATGATCAGAAGTTAAATCATAGCATGATTCGGTAGTGAAGCGATTAGCATTTAATCCTTATGCAAAGTCAATTAAATCAGGTAACTTTTTATTATCTGTAGGCCAGTATGTTGGTTCTCCCGTAGATATTGCGATG
>JAWWEQ010049387.1:0-13614 GCA_035583055.1 Torymus tubicola
CGATGTGCTTATTGACAAACTGCTTTCTCTTGGGTTCTCAACCTCTGCATGTAACTGGATTAAGTCCTTTCTATCAGATAGGTCGCAATCCGTGAAGTTGCCTAATGGTGAGTTGTTCAGCCCGTTGACGAGATGCTCCGGCGTTCCACAAGGAAGTGGCCTTGGACCATTGCTTTTTTCCTTATTCATTAACGATCTTCCATCCGTCATTGAATTTTGCAAATACCATCTGCATGCGGACGACTTCGTCATTTATTTAAGCGGGACATTTGAAGATGTCCAAACCATCATCAGCAAGATCAACCGCGATTTGGCTAACATTTGGCGTTGGGCAGCGGATAATGGTCTGACGATCGACACGAAAAAAAACGCAAGCTACGTGGGTTGGCTCCCGTGGATACGTGAACAAGGTGGACTCTCTCAACCTCTCGTCTGTGCTAACTAAACAGGACTGCAATTGCCCTTACCAAGTCTCTGATAATACTAGGCATGGTACTAGACAGTACTATATCATGGAGAGAGCAGGCCAATGCCACTGCTAAGAGTTTTCCTGCCTTAGCTCGTCTATGGAAGCACAATGGCTTTCTACCGACTGCTACGAAGATGACGCATATCAAAGCTCTCATTTTTCCCTATCTTGACTACGTCGCGGGACTTTTCCTGGAATTGTCTGACGAGTTGGCTCTGAAGTTAGGAAGATGCAATAACGCTGCACTTAGATTTGTGACAGGTACCAGGATCTACGAGCATATAACTCCTGTTTATAAAGAATATGGAATTTTATCATTCACAGCCAGACGGGACTATCTCACCATCAAACTTATAGTCTCTAGGCTGGAAGCAAACGATGCTCACAAATGGACCTCATGATACCCGAATTCAGAATAGAATGTCTGCGCTTCTCCTTTCACTATTAGAGCTGCTTATCTATGGAATGGACTCCCACACAATCTGCGATGTCTCTTCACGCGTCCATGCTTCAAGGAGCAGTTATATGATTTTTTTATAATAATAATACGTAGCTATTTTTTATACACACAAATAGCGATTTCGCAATAAACGCCTTAACAAATTTTTAATAAATAATTAAATAAAATTTCACAATTACATAAATTAAAGAATTCTAATTTTCTAAAAACAAAACGTTAACAAATAATAAATAAATAACAAATCAAATCACCAAAACAATATTAAATTAAAGACATGGGAAATCGGTATAACCAATTCCAGCGTGGAAACAGTCAATAGCTGATCGCGCGGGAACTCGTATCCCGACGGCGAACAACGCGCGCGACGTATAGTGACCTATAGTTAATAGGCTGCGAAGAAGTTATTTCCCCCCTCCCCCGTTCGTTTTTCTTTTTTGTTTCGAAATAATTATTACAATTATAAAAATTTAGCGAAACAGGAATTATTATTATTTAAAAGCGAACATAATAATAATAATAACTGATTATTTACTATATTATTTATTACATTATATTATTTAAATATATAATATATATATTATTTATTATATTATATTATTTAAAAATTTATTAAATTCTCCCAATAATTATTTAATTAGGATAGAATAAATAACCATTAATTATAAATATGTATAATTAATATCCGTTTCTCGTCTGTTTGGTTACGTCGCATAGCGGAGACGCATTACCGAACAACAAGAAATTCGGAGATATTAACCATTTATTTAAACTCATTAAAATTTAATAGTCGAAGTATTAAACCTTTAACAATTAATTAGAAAAATACCTTTGAAATTTTAAGAGAAAAAACATACCCTTTCAGTGGAGAAATTACCTAAGAACAACAACAAAAAGTTTAATTCAGTATTGTACAATTTATTTACAATTATTTACAATATATAACATTGTATAATTTATTTACAATTATTTTGAATTCTTTCTGGCCAAACATTAACTAATTTAAATAATCTTTTTTTTGGAATTTTTTCTTAACTACTTTCGGACTACTTAATGAAATAAAATTTTTTTTATCAAACTTATTTTATTTATAAAATAATATATAAGGAGTAACTAGAAGCGGCAACATTTTGGTTTTTTTGACGTCTCCAAAATTGACGGGGGAGAATCAAATTAAATTCAAAAGTGAATTGATTAGCGATTAACGCAAAATACGCTTAAAACCCCTATAAGGCAATTAAGCTAGTAATTAAAATTTTTTATCCTAATTTCTTTGCGAAACGCATTAGCTACTTATTAAGCGAAAACATGAAAACCTTGGACGACATCACGTTCGCCGAAACAACGGGAATAGAAATTAAAGGTTGGATAATGAACCTGTCAGGCGAGCCATTAGACGAAGCGCTTGATAAACTAGTACTGATTAAAAGCGGTACGCAGTTCACGAAAGCGGATAGGTTATATAGGCAATTGCGCGGTGACTATACGGCCAACGACTTCGTGCGAACTGAAGAGGATCAAGACGATGTTGACATATTCAACCGGTGATAGGAAAAACTTACAGCCTTAGTACAAAACCTGTCGTTCAGCGAACCCACTACCACAGAAGTGATGGCAAGGCGAGACGCAACCGCACGCATGTAGGGCGCAAGGGAACGACACTCCTCAACGCCACTTACACATGTGCAAACATTTCCACAGCCAGTGGACATGTGGCTTACGGACGTCCAAAGTAATGAGATCGCGCCCGAGCCCACAACGACGATATGCAACAGGACATTCGTGAGGCAATAAACCTCGGATGGGCACTGGCGGAAGGTAGATTTCCCCACCTCTTTCAACGCAATCAACGTGAGCACGTACACTGACTACGACACCAACAACACCATGCACAACAACGGCAAGGACAGCGAGCACGCATGCAGTGCACAGGACACCGCAGTCGGTTTTCTCGACGCAGACAAGCATGTCACCCGATGACTTGGTACAATGCACGCTTACTGACGGCAACACATACACAATGCCAAGAGCAGTAGCGTGCGAAATGGTGAAAGTGCAATCGATCGCAAGAGAGTAAGATCGAGAAATGCGAAGCCTACAAGACCAGATGGCCGAAGTAATTGTGAGCATGCGCACCATGCGATACGCAATAGTACGGTACGTACTGAAGCGAGTTCGCAAAAATGGAAAAACGTGATTCTTCAGGACACGCACCGCCTGGAATATATTCACGAAGCAGACTCGGAAAGCAATTCACGCAACAAACTGCCACGCGCTCAGGTGCCACAAGCACCAGCGTTAAACGCAGGAGCGCCAAGTTTCGTGCTAAACCAAGATTATACGCCTCAGCGTGGTCTCCTGCAGATACCTTAGACTCCTGCAGGTAATCAGCACGAGTTTTGGGGGAGGGGGAGTCTCCCGAGTAACTCGAGAAGTAGATACTCAGGCGAGGGAACCACGCTACAACAATCAATAAATCTGGATGTCGGTAGAACTGTGCATCAATGGAAACTTCATTTCACCGGCGAAAAAGGAACATTGAAGAATTTATTGAACGAGTTAACGGGTGTCGTTCACTCGCGCATATTGCAGACGAAGATCTGCTAAACGCTACGTCCGAACTTACGTCCGACGTAGCACGGCATTGGTGCCGCCAAGCCCGTAAGAATTGGCGGACTTGGGAAGACTTTTGCGTCGCAGCACGCCATTGCTACGGAGTCGAGAGGCGATTCCAACAACGACTTGTTAACGGAGCGCAAACACGCACGCAGGGCGAGTAGGATCCTGTTCGAGATTATATTATCTGCATCCTTACCGTCCTGAGAAAGTTCGAGGAGCCGTGGGAGGATGAGAGGCAACTCGAACATATATATCGAAACATGCTGCGAGAGAGAGTGACCAATATAGACACTCTCATGGAACTCGCGCGAAACGCAGAGGCTCTGTTAGAGGCGGAGCAAAATTATGAACCGCTTCCAAGCCCAGATGATGTCTGTTACCAGACGTCGCCTATAAAGGGCCAAAATCCGCGAAACCTCTACACCAGCGTAATAAAAGCAGTAGCCTAGCTGCAGTGATAGAATGCGCGACACCGCTCAACAAAGAGGCGCAAAGGGAAGTAAACGGTGACAAACCCAGTTTAGCGGCGATAGCTGATCAGTCTCCGCAGGCTCTCGAGTTACTCATTAGCCGGTTGCTCAACGAGAAGCTCGCGTAATTCTCTTTGAACCGCGAGCAGGCGTTGAATTCATCGCCACGCGGTGCGGGTTCAACGTGAAGCGCAGGAGCGTATCGCAAAAATACTCGGCGCCCCCCCCCCCCCCGAGAGGCGAGAAGCCGCATCATCAGTGAAAAAGGCGAACGCGATGTATACGCCTCCAACTCCTGAAGCGACAAGAACCGCAATAAGCCACCAGGACCGAAAGAGCACGTGCGATTCACCTCGCTTCGGTGGGCCTCGCAGACGTTTGACGTCCAGCGACAGCAGTTGCAAGAATTACTCGACCAACTGTTGCCTGCGAGCGACCAAACGCTAGGATGCACTAGCTGGGCTGAGCACAATATTTAAATGACCAGTTCCATGCCAATTAAGCAGAAGTCTTATCCTGTCTCGGAAAAGCTCGAGGAGGAAATGCATCGGCAAGTGCATGAGATGCTCGAGGCGGGCATAATTTTTCGATCATCTAGCGAATGGTCGAGCCCAGTTGTTATGCAACGAAAAGCAAATCGATTCTGCATCGATTATCGCAAGTTGAATGTCATAACGAAAGCCAGTGCGTACCCGCTACCACATATGGATGCGATATTACACAAGCTTCAAAATGCGCGCTACATCTCGATGATTGATCTGAGTAGCGCGTATCATCAGATTCTATTGCGGAAAGAAGCACAAGCTCTCACCGGTTTCACCGTTCCAGGGATGGGACTCTTCGAATTTACTCGAATGCCATACGGTGTCGTAGGTGGGCCAGCCACTTTTCAAGAGCTTTCCGACCGTGTTATCGGTTCGGAAATGGAATCTCACGCGTTTTCATACCTTGACGACAATATCATCGTGAAAGAAACGTTTGAGTAGCTAGAGCACGTGCTATAGCACATTAAAGACGCAGGCCTCACAATTAATCGTGAGAAAAGCGAATTTTGTCGCAGCGAGGTCAAGTTTCTCGGAGTATTAGTCAACCAAGACGGTTTTAAGCCTGACCCCGACAAAATCGCGTCTATCTTGCAATATTCGGTGCCGAAGAATCTCAAACAGTCGAGAAGATTCCTGGGCATGGCGTCGTGGTATCGCGTGTTCTTGCCCAACTTCGCAACTATCGCAGAGCCGCTTACTTGCTTAACCAAGCACGGAATTGCTTATTAGTGGGGTGAAGCGGAGCAGTCGGCTTTGGCGCAAATTAAAGCACTAATCGCGTCAGCGGCAGTATTACACCGGCCGTCGTTTAACCACCAGTATGTGAATGAAACAGACGCGGGGGATACTGGCCTTGGAGCGGTACTCACGCAAACTATTGACGGCGAAGACCGAGTATTATGCTTCACACGCCGTACAATGACGGCGGCTGAACGGAATTACTCCGTCAGGAAACGCGAATGCTTCGCAATCTTATGGGGTATTCGCAAGTTTCGTGCATACATCGAAGGCTATCACTTTAAAGTGATATCTGACCACAGCAGTTTGAAGTGGCTGTGCAATTTGCACAACTCCACCGGACGCTTAGCGCGGTGGGCGCTTGAAATGCAAGCATATGATTACGATGTCGAGCATCGTAAGGGTTCGCTGAACCATGTTCCAGACGCGCTTTCCCGCATGTTCGAGGACGAAGACGTAACCGAACTAGCCGCGATTGAAGCTACTAAGTATACGAGCAACGCTTGGTACAAGCGAATGTTCGCTACGGTTGTCCAAAACCCCTTGGATTATCCGCAGTGGAAAATAGTCCACGAGCCTCTGTACAGCTACCGTCCCAATCCGAGACATGAGGATTTAATGGAGGACGAAGACGCCTGGAAGTTAGTCTTGCCAGCGGAGAAGCGCGAGAGGGCTCTATTAATAGTCAACACCTGGACGTTTGGGCCGTGCGAAGACGCTTGCGCGTTTTTCGCTGTACTATTATTGGCCGTCCATGCGCAAAGAGGCCGCTAACTTCTTGCGCAACTGCTCGACTTGCCAACAGTGTAAAGTGCTACAAACTGTACCAGCTGGGCTGATAGGCAGTCGCCGTGCCGCATGAGCGTGGCAGATCGTGGCACGGGACATTATGGGCCCTTTGCTTAGATCCCCCCGAGGCCATGAATATCTACTTATCTTCATGGACTTGTTCACTGTTAGATCGAGTGCGTACCCATTCGCAAAGCGAATGCGCAAACGATTCGCAAAGAATTGAATCAGCGAGTGTTTCTATGCTTTGGCCCGACCGAGGTTGTTCACTCGGATAACGGGACTGAATTTAAAAGCAACGCGCTAGATAAGTTCTTAGAAGAACGAGGCGTATCGCATACCACGATTCCGCAATATCACGTGCAGGCAAAACCCAACCCAACCCAACCCAACCCGTGGAGCGACTGAATCGCATGATCATGACGATGATCACCTCCTTCCTCGAGGATAACCACCGTGATTGGGATTTATACGTCCCAGAGCTGATGTATACCTACAACACGGTCGTGCAAGAATCTATGGGTTGAAGTCCAGCCTTTTTAAACTTGGATAGACCACTGGCTCCCCCTGTTTCATTGAAACGCAGCGAGGAACCCACAACTGAGGACCTTGCTGAGTCTGCAGAGGTCGAACGCTGGCGAAGTTGCTTGCGAAAATTGTCCGAGGTGCAACAGATAGCCGCAGACAATTCCGCGACTGCGCAACAGCGACAAGCACGCTATTACAATGCGTCGTGTCGGGAAGTCAATTTCGATATCGGTGACAAAGTCTTAAGGCGGAACCGCGTACTTTCTTCCGCTTCGCAGGACATAGCCGCAAATTTAACCCCTAAGTTCTCTGGCCCGTACTTAATTTCGGCGAAAATTGGTACGAATGTGTACAAGTTAGAAGACTTGAACGACCACGCAGTTGGAAGGGTGCACGTCGAGGACCTGAAGCCTTTCCGTGCGGACCCGAAGGATCCTGATAGCAAACGCGCAGCGGCTGACGCGCCGGGAACTAGCGGGGCGCCACATATCAACCTCACGGGGAGTAGCGCGATTAGCGAAACGTCAGAAGCAGGAACTCGCCCGCGTAAGCGTGACAAACTGTGAAGGACGTGCTTGGTGGTGAAGCGAACTACGCAGGTAGGGGGGAGGCCTACGCGCAAGCGAACGATGGACGCCAACATCGCTGACGAGCGATTGACGCAACCGAGTACTAGCGATGCTTCTACGCCCCCACGGAGGAACCGTGGGCGACCAATAGGCGCAAAGAAAATCGCGGACGTCCATCCGCCTCAGGGCATATCTCCTCGACGTGCGAGAGCGCGAACTCGCATGACTAACAACTATTCTTTGGGCGCCACCCTGCCTTACGTGACTGACGTATTATCTCGTTTGATTTCGCAAGAGCTACTGCGCCAAATAGGCCTGGTAGATATCCCTGGCGACACCATCGCCACGGTGGAAGAAGGAGAGGAGGGAGTCGCTTTATGGCCCCTCGAGCCACCGACGTCTCCGCAGGAACCCGCTCCCACCGCCTCAGATGAGACACCGCCGGCGCCGCAGCGCCCCTTCGAGCCGGTCGCGGGACCCTTGTCCAGGCTGGACGAAATCGCGGTAGTGCCGCTACCCGAGCGGCTATCAGCCGCGGAGGAGGCGTAGATCCCTATCAGGGACGATTTGAGAGCGGCTCGGGCAGTTTGGCTCCGGGCTCGCGCCAGGATGGTGGCTGCGATGAACGCGTGCGACGCTTTTAAGGTGGACCACCCCACGAAGCCGCTAGACGTATGGGCGACTACCGCCGGAAGGTGGACACGAGCATGCCGCGCTGGAAGCGTATCGCGCGGGACATGAGCGACGAGCAGCCGCTCACGCCGACGCTCGCGCGGAGAAGGCCCTCCGGATCCAACTGAATGCGATTCAGCGGGAGGTGTCCCAGAAGCCGACGTTCTCAAGTCATTTATATATAATTATATATATTTATTTGTACGGATAATTGCACAGTTAGCCGGGAGCTAGTTAGCCGTTACAATAATCTTTTGTAAATGATAGATTTGGTTGTATATTTTTACTTTTTATTAGTGATTCAGTATTTTTATCTAATGATTTTCCTTTTAAATTTATTAAATGGACAATGTTATCGTTTCTAAATATTATAGAATTTTTAGAGTAGATAATATTGGTTTTCTATGTGTTTTCGTTGCTTTCTCCTTGCGACAAAACCGCCCCTAGAGCAAAATTCGAAGCATCGGTTGTAATAATGAATGGCTTGTCAAACCGTTGGATACTCTAAAATGGGTGCTGTAGATAAGAATTCTTTAATTTCTTCAAAACCTTTTTGTTGTTCTTTTTCCCAATGAAATTTCACATCCTTTTCCAATAATATGTTTAAAGGTTTCGTTACTTTTACATAACTTTTTATGTATCTCCTATAATATCCTGATAGTCCTAAAAATTCCCTTATATTTTTGACATTTTTAGGCGTAGGGAATCTTTTTACTGCTTCGACCTTTTTTGGATCGGGTCTTATTTTGTGTTCACTAATAATATGACCTAAATAGCATACTTCTCTTTTTAAAAATTCACACTTTTCCGGTTCTAATGTTCAATTTGTTTCTCGTAATTTTTGTGCGACTATATTAAATCGTTTGATTCTATCACAGTTTCACCAAAAATAATTATATCATCGATAAACGCAAAGCGTATTTTTCTGATTAAATCACCTAAAACTGTATTCAGAACTCTTTGAAATTTACGCGGCTAATTCTTTAATCCGAAAGGTAAAACGCATAATTCAAAGCGTCCCAGAGGTTCAATGCTAAACGCAGTTTTATGTATATCGCTTGATTTCATAAGGATTTGGTGAAAACATGACTTTAAATCTATGACGTGATAGAACTTAGTTTTTCCTAATTTATTGAAAATTTTTGTAATATTTGGGAGTAAATATGGATCTGGAACTGTCTTTTCCTTTAGCTTTCTGTAATCTATTACTAAACGCCACCGTTTTTTTCCGTCTAGTAGTTGTTTCTTCGCTACGATCCATGCTGGAGCGTTAAAAGCAGTTTTTGAGGCTCTGACGAGCTCATTTATTATTAATTTTTGCGTTTCTTCTAGGGCGATTTCTTTAAATTTATAAGGTAAAGGAAATTGCTTTACATATACGGGTTTATCATCGGTTAAATTTATTTTATGTTGTTCTTCGTTACAGGATCCTAATTTGCCTACTTGATTAGACTCCTTAAAATCCTGTATAAAATCGGCATTTTTTTAAACAAAATTTATTGATCCCAAATTTAAAATTTCATTTTCATTTACTTTATAATCATTTGTTATTTGTAAACCCTCGGGAAGATTATCTAGTTCATAAGAAATAAAATTATACTCTTTTTCGTTTCCATAAAGTTTATTATATTCTTCGAAATTTACTTCGATCTTGTTATTTATTATTGTTAAAAATTGCTTATAGTCTGTTAGTTCTATCTCTTCAAAATCTAACGTTTGATCATTATTTTCAAAAGCAATATTGATATTATTGATTAATGATTTAACGTTATTCTCGTTATCCTGCAAAATATTTTCGTAGTGTATCACCTCTTTTCTCGTAAAATTTTATTTAATAAACTCTCTTGTAACTCGGTTTCTTTTAATTTTGGAATTGTATTCAAAATTTTTGTAACATCATCATAAAATGCTATTTCTGTTTGTATATGTATTTCGTTTTTATCAACTAATTCGGGTTCATATGATATTGAGTATGATTCTTTTTCAATTTTGTTCTTTATCGTGTTCTGTATCTTGTCTATCGTGCAGTATTTCATTGAGTGGCGGAGGTTGTTGCACCTCTTGCATAATGTTGTCGGGCAATTCTTAGCTGTGTGATATATTAGTAACATCTGCATTTATTAATGCTTTATGAATTTGGCCTTTGAGCTTTATTTTGAGCATCTCAATTAGATCTGCCTCTTCATTTTCTGCTATTACCTTTTCTGCTTGTTTTACTTTTCCTATATATTCATCTAATGGAATATTTTTCCCGTCAAAATCTGGTATTAATTTTATAGCTTCTTTGAGTGGTAATTTTAATGTTTGGTTTGCCATTTCTGATTCGAAAATTATTAAGTTTCCGGTCCTTGGTGAATTTACTTGTCCGTTATTATTTGTGTTATTTCTTGCTAAAATCAATTTTTGTACGTTAAATAATCCGTTTATGGCTGTGTCATCGTATTCTCTGCTGTTTTCTAAGAGTGCTGAATCGTCAAAAAATGCAGGACTTTGACTTGGAGTATACGGTGTATGAAAGTTTGTTGGTGATGCTCTGTCTTGTTTTACTTTCGAAACTAAGAGATTATTTATATTTTTTGATGATTTAGTAGAGTCTGTAATAGTCTCGTTTTGTTCTAACCTAGTTGTAGTTTGTAAATCTTGCTTTGCTACATTAGGATTTGCCTTTGAAGTTGGTGGAATCAAACCTATCTCTGTATTTTTTTTTCTGTTTTTGAATTTGTTGGTACGTTAATGTAAATATGAGATGAAAATTTGTCTAATTGTGTGTGCGGAGGTGATCTTGGTATTTTTGGGCTCTTTTCAAAAATATTAGATTCTTCTTGTCTATGTATAAATTTTGTTTGCAACTATTGATTTATTTGATATCTATATTTTTCTTAAATTTTCCGTTTTACTTAAATTTTCAATCGTTTCTCTTTTATTATTTAGAATATAATGTTTATTCCTGCAACTAATAAATTTGTTGAAATTAATTTTTTTCCTTACCCTGCGCTAACCGTTATTTTATTTTTTACTTTTCACGTAATGGATTTTCGATTCGATTGATAATTAGACTTAATTTTTGTTATTATATTTTGTTAATATATTGAAATATTTTCTTTTTGTTTTATTATTTTTTCTTTTAAATCTTTTATTATTGATTTTTTCCAATTTTCTTATTGCTATTAGTTTTTGCGTAATATATATTGATTTCACTATGAAAATTTATCTTGTCACTTGCTATTTCAGCTGTAATTTGTTATATAATGTGTTCTTAATAACTCGACGAGCCGTACTTGCTTATCTTCCGAAGTTTGGACGATTCATGCTACAATGATCCCCCCACTTCTTACTGCAAAGCAAGTAACTCGGACTTACACTATATTAGTTATAAACGATATAAAAGTATTATCCCTTTTTCCAAGAACTTATTTTTAAACATTTAGCTTTAAATGAAGACAATCTAATAAAATAAAATAGTTGTTATTTTAAATAGTCTAGTAAACTTTCGTTTTATATTTTGATACGTTATATCAATAATAATTAGTATATATATTATTTGTATTACCTTTCTTCTCGGAGTAGGCTTTTGTAAATAATTAGATTGATAATAAGGTTACAATAAGATTATCTAAAGTGACTGCTGATTTTACAGATAACAATGTCTCAGTATTCAATATAATATGTAAATGATCTATGCTTATGCTGCACAAATAGTTAATATAGAAAAAAAATGTTTACTACTCCTATTGTCGGCTGGAGTTGTACGGAGTTCGCGATCTGTGCGCGTAGTAACTGAATTTTTTTGTTGCTCTTTTGGCTTTTATAATCTGGATCCGTTACGAATGTTTTATAAAGTTTTGATAATAATTTTAAAACGAATAATTTAATTTACAAATATTAAATCTCTTTAATTCTCAAGTAGGTCAGTTTTCACGCATTTGAAAAATGCTGACTACAAGGTCATCGCTCTTGATGGCTCACTTGCGTCGAGGTAAAGCGCGTGTCATCCTGGTGTTGAAATACACATCAAGTATCTCGGACTCCAGAAAAATGCTGATAGCGAATTCCTTTAACTGGCATCACCTGCTTGCAATGATTACATACATCATTTTTAAATGCCGAAAAATCACTGATGTAATGTTAGATAATATGTCAGAGGACGTAACAATGCAGTATAGTAAACTTTTCGATCGACTTTCGACTCCAAGATCTAGCTTGATATGAAGCAACAAATTCGGGAATGGCCTTAACAAATTAGGAATAATTTGAAACAACGTTTGCTGTAGTTTTTAATTTGTTGCTTACAGTTTTACTAAATAAAACGCTATTTACAGTCTCCAAAACACGTTTTTGAGGGGTTTCTGATCGATTTTCCTCTCCAGGATCTAGTCTATCTTAAAGCATCCAATTCAGGAAAATTATAACAACGTAGCAACATATTAAACACTACATTCTGCACTACCGTACAAAATATAACTAATCTAATTCAATTCAATTAGTATATGACAGTTTTATGTTATCTTATTATTATTTAAATTGAAACTAACTAACTTGATGTTCATAATCTCAAAAACAAAAATAAATAGATAAATACTACGCGCCATAACGCACTCAATGTATGTACTTAGCTAGTTTAACATAAATTTCATCATCATTATCTAAAGACCAGAACAGATCTATATAGTACCTAAAGTAATATGTAAATCAGGCGTTTTTCAGACGGGATAGTACAAAAATTATTTTCAGCCAATCCTCGAAACATGAGATTTTCATTCTTATCGCATGAGTCGTTTATCGAGTTTCCGTTAAAGGGACGCTATCGACGGATAAAGTTACTGAATAAGGCCCCCGCTGTATCGATCAATGAGATTACTTCTTTCGTATTATGGAGCCCGGGGAAAAATACACGGCGGGCTCCAAAAACATACATATAGATATTTATAATTATAAATCATATTATAATTCACATCTTCATTGGAGGAGGAAGAAGGGTTAGGTGGAGTCAAGGAGTGATTACGGTGGGATGACTCCCATGGATTTAGGACTCTTACGACGAGTTTCATGGTTTTATTTAGATTTATTGTATGACAAATTATTGTTGATAATTTTATTTGATTATAGCACGTCCTAAAATCATATTTAATTATTATTATTTATCATATATGAAACCTAAGTAAAATAGAAGTAAAAATTCAACGCGCCTACAACAGTATCTCAATGGCAGTGAGGAAAACTGTCGTTATTGCCTCCAGAATACACCCGATAATATTATAGTGAGCGTAGTAAGTAGTCAACAATGTGCTTGTAATACACCCTACTGAGAAATCTCATGTGATATCTCATTTTAGCTGTCGTCTGAAGGTGGAGGGGATATTGGAGGGGACGGTGGAGAGGCAGCGGTCTGACTGACAAGGGCAGCACCAAGAATGCGGGTCCAGGAATTAGCTGAAATTGTAGAAAGCACATCTTCACGAAAAATAATGAGACACTTGTCTTAGGATTTTTCTGAATGGGCCTTTTGTTCCAAGATTCAAGCTATTTTATATCTAAAATGAACTATTTTTCATGAATATGAGGTTCCTTTCTTTAGTCATAGCTTAACCCTTTCGTGCACATAAGAGTTACAGCTATGGTGCGGGGAAACTGTTTATATTTCATAGGGTCCCGAGCCGCGCCGAATCCGAATCCGAGGTCAGATTTTGAAAATTCAAGATGGCGGATCCAATATGGCGGACGGGAATGTCAAAAAATCGAGATTTTGAAAAACAAAATT
>JAWWEQ010049388.1:0-13604 GCA_035583055.1 Torymus tubicola
TAAAAATCATTATTATAAAAAACGTTGTAATAAATAATCAAATTAAAACAATTTTAAAGCGAATACAAGAATAGTAGGAGCGCGCGGAGCGCGCCAATCATTCTAGTAATTTAATAATTTATAACTAACATAATTGATGTAATAGTTTCTTCCAGTACCTAACACTTCCAATATTGCATATTACACAAGTTGATTGTATAATAGTATATTACGCAACTAGTGCGCAAAGCAGGTAATTCACGCACGAGTCGGGTTTGTCGCCCAAGCGCAACGTCTTGCGTATACTATTTTTTGACAGAAGTGCGCAAAAACACTGTAAATTTATTAAAATAATACAAACTAACATAAAAAGGGAAATGTAATAAGAGATACGAGTCGATTTCGCTACGCTCGGGCGAGAAAAATGACGAGTAAATGCACATAAATGAAGTAAAAAATAAGCATATAAATATATAAATAAACTTTGTAAAGTTGATTAACAAAACTATTACAATAAATATACGAAAACTTAATTACTTATCAAAAAATAAACTATTACAATCATTATAAAAGAAATAAATGACAAATTTAACTGAACAATTATTCAGATTGAAAGAAAAATTCTTATTTTGCAATAGGGAATTGAGACATTAGCATGGTTTTATTCATACTCGTAGCATCGTTTGTTTTGATTAGGCTTAGCCCGAGCGCCCACAATTCCATGAAATACATATCGGTTTGTTTACTTATTTTGAGAAATTTTTAAGCAAAGGGTTCGAAGCGTGCTCAAAGAAAGTGTTTTGTATAGTTTGTTATGCTTGCTTACCGTGTGCAAAGCAATATGTTTATATATATTTAGCAAATGCTTTGTGCACGCTCCGATCTCAGTGTGCATATCTATTGCTTTGCGCACTGAAAACAAGCATGAGAAGCAGTGTTTTGCGCACGCTATGTTAAAAAATAAATAATTTTTTCTTTTAAAAATCATTAAAATTTCTAATAAAAGATTTGCAGTTATGTTAAATTTCCTTATTTAAACCAGTAAATTGTAGTTTTTGCCAATGATCTTGTTTTAATTACAATAGTAGCTATTTGTTGTTTTTGAAGCAAGGTTTGTTATTTGAGTGACCAATAAATAAACGTATTCTGTAATTATTTGTTAAATTGCAGCGACTAGGAAACAAACTAAAACACTAAACCTTGTCCCAAAGACGACAATATTAATTTTATTGAAATTGTTTCAAGATTATTGGTGAATACTACAATTTACGTATTTAAATAAGGTAGTAGAACATAAATGAAAATATTTTTGTTAAATATGAATACAGCTTTTACTGATCATTTAATGTACAAGCAAAGAAGTAAAATTCAGCGGTTTAATGCAATATTCAAGATCAAAAATCACTTAATGCATGATCAAGATCTAATATCACTGCTACTTACAAGGACAGAATGAGTTGCGAATCATGTGGTTGAGTTCTTTGACTTACAAGCAATTAAATGTTCAAAATGAATTATTTGTGATAAAAATGATAATGAATAAGATTTTGAAAGTAGGAAAAAAAGATTTAATTTAAAGTTTTTCTTTAACTAAAGTTAATTCTTCAAAAAATGATGAGGTAATAAAAAAATTAGGAATAAGAAAGCTTAAAATACAACCCATTAAATGATAGAGAATGTCGGAAAAAATTATAACTGTTTTCTGACCCTACTTTTAGAGTTATCATTATTGTTACAAATAGTTCATTTTAAAAATGTAATAGTTTGGACATCTGATTCTTAGGCCAAAGAGCGGAATCGTAAAATTTTTGATAAATAGGTGATTCGCACCTCATGCCTTCTCTTTGAATTCGAATGTAGAGCCAGTATTGCCTTCTCTTACAGTTTATATAGTCTCCTTCTCATTCTGGACTTCAAATTATCTTGGAAATCTCGTCTGACTAAAAAGTTATAACTACGTTTTATTGAGCTTGCGATTCTTTTGCAAATAGGCCATCGAAATACTGAGACCTTCTCTGAGACTTTTTAGTCAGACGAGGTTTCCAAGATAATTTGAAGTCCAGAATGACAATGAGACTATATAGACTGTCAGAGAAGGCAATACTGGCTCTACATTCGAATACATCGAATATTTTAGAAGTTAGCCAGAAAATACGCGAGAGACTTCAAATCTTACAGAACCCTGTGTGTGGTGTGTGGATGATCTTAGGAGAGATGATCATGTCACCTCTCATCGAATTTTTCTGTACTGGCTGCGTACTAATTCTAGGAGACAATATGTTATGACTATGCTTACGTACAAAATAGTACCTATGCGTCTCCTGAAATATCTGGGGCGTCTTTTCACCGGATATGTACCGAGAAGCTCGACCAAAAGGGGTAACAAAGGAGCTCACGCCTCCCCAGATGTGTTTCGAAAACAGAAAACGTTTATTTCAGGAACAGTGAGCTTATTTCTGGAATTCCTTGCCTGCCGCAATTCGAAATCATTCTTTACTCGACAGAATCAAGGCAGCAGTTCAGAAAAATTTTCTTAAACTCAATTAGTCAATGTTAATTTATTAATTGTATCGTCCCAGATATTTTTATTTAATTATAATAGTGTAAATATATTTAAAGGATGGCTAAGAGGCGAATCTATGTGCTGCGTGTACGAAAAAACGTTTAATTTTAATTTTAATTTATTTCTATTTTATTTTATTAATTTCTATCATGAATTTTTATTTTTGATACTTTTAGTAGGCACGGCCGCTTCTCGGGAGAGGCTTATATATAAGCAACAAAAATTGATAAATTGACAGGCATTAACTTTATACTTATTTTGATGTATTTACGTTGCTTAACTTTAAACTATCATAACTTTTGATATATTTAATATTTTTTAATTCTGTAAAAAGCAACGTAAAACTTATAATATCTAGTTTTATTTTCATTCTTTACAATTATATATAAGGATTTCTAGCTTAACCAATAAAAAAATAAACAGAGCATTTTTTGCAGTATTTTTTTTAAATACAGCTAAACCTGTCGATAACTCAAGTTTATCGCAAAGTTAGAGCAAAATCCGTGATCCGGAGTCCGTGACTTCTCCTAGTAAGTTTCCATATGTGACTATGCAATGTGAAAATCACTACCACTGCATGTCGAAAGAATGAGAGTGAGTGAGCACGACGAACCTTGAATATCTCCCATGAGAATTGCCGAATGCGCGCACAGTGAGGTTTTTCATGTGTTCGGCTGTTACGCTGAGATACTTGAGTGAGAGAGCCGTAAGAGAAGTAATTTATAAGTATAAAAGTGAGAGAGACAGCATGATTTTTGCTATACTCGGATAATCAGTGTAGCGCGTCAGCTGTTCCGTATAGAGCAGCTGATGAGTGCTGCCGTTGCACGATCGCCTGCTGAGTTATCCTTCAATCGCGCAACCGCGGGAAATTCAAAATACTGATTCAAATTCCCAAACAAGAACCTTGGCGAACTCTTTGAGTGCCCTGCTATTAACTTTTTCTATATTTTTTAGTTGCGTATAGATGTTCTTCTTTTCCTGTATAAACTTCACCAGAGACACGAGTTTTATCTTTAATTATTGAAAGCACAGTTCCTCTTTGTTCGGCTCTACCTTTGTATTTTCTTTGCTCATAACGGGCTTCTGGCTGCTTCCAAAATCTCTGGACTCTGCAGCGACCACCGGAGGTTTCATCCGACCGGAATCGGTGGCGCGCCTGTGTGTTTACGTATTTCCGACCCTCAAGTCTGCTTGGCACTCGATTATATGACTACTCCTTCTCTCTTGTTCTCTTTATTCTTCTTCTGTTTAAATACGATTCAGTCTATCTACCACTCTGGTGGCAAGACCAATTGCCGCATTCGATTTTTTCTATAAGGAGAGTAGGCGCCTACCGAAGCCCTTCGGGGGACCAGGAGCCTTCTTATAAGGCACTTCCTATTAACCTTTCTCTTTTTTCTTGAAACCTAGGATACATGAAGAAAGCATGCTCCATGTCCCCGCCAACTTCAGGGCATGCGAGGCTCTCTGTCCTTTGGTATATGATAATTCTCTTCAGTGACTTTCAGAAAAGTGACGGGTCTATATCTTCTTCCAATCTACTCCTAAACATATAGGATAATGTGTCCACCAACCTTTGCTTGCTATATCCTATCGGCGCTGCCACCCTTCACCTGTTTTTTCTGACCATCGGTTTTGATGTTATCTCTGGTAGAAATCATCCTCTTCCGTAGACATATCCCTTCGTAGTACATCTCAGCTCTCTTAGTCGCCATTAGGTCTACGTAATTCGGCGACTGCCGAGAGAGCGACGTCTCAAACCTTCGGGAAAGCTTGCAACATCACGGCTTGAACGACGGTCCGCACATTCGACTTATTCGCAACCTATTTTTCAGCCCATCTACTGATTGTTTACTGCCGTCTTGCAATAACTAATCAGCAAGCTGAAAAGCTCACCCCCATCTTTTAGTTCGACTATTCTTTAAACTAGAAACATCGTGCGCGCTGACAGCGCGCTACAAACATTAAATTTATGAATATGAAAAAAATTCCAGTGAAAATTACCTCCGTTGATGATAATCATAATACAGACGTTCAATACTGACAAGGGAAGGATACTTACCGTCCGCGTCCGATTTTCATGAAACTTTGCACATTGGTAGAGCATCGAAAAATATTAGATACGCATTTTTTCAGCGGATAAACATATCTAGGCGGTAAAAACCACCCTTAAAGTTTATTTCCAATAATCGTTTTTTTTAAATATCTCAAGATGGAATCGGAATTTTTTAATGAAAACAATGCCTATTTGTTTCTTACAAAAAGTCGAGGATTTCAACAGTTTTAATGCTGGGGATTGCATCTCTTTTTTTATGAGGGTAAATATGATATTTTCCCTTGTATTTTTAATATAAAAATGTTTTAATGAGCTAAACTTGATTGAAAATTGCCATGTTTTAGAGAAAATTAAAAATTATAGTTGGTCTGTTTGAAGGTTTAAACAAAAACACGTGGACGGGGTGAATTACTCCTATCTTAATTGATCACCTTTTTGTCAGTGTCCGCCTCCGATTTTCATGAAACTTTGCAAGTGGTTAGAGTATCGAAAAATATTTGACACGTGTTCTTTTTTTATCTGCGGAGAAAAACATCTAGGGGGCAAAAACCGTCCTTAAAGTTCATCCCAAAACCCGTTTTTTTAATATCTCCAGATGGAATCGGAATTTTGTAATAAAACCAACTCTCATTTGTTTCTTATAAAAAGTCGAGTGTTTTGGCACAGTTTTAATGCCGACGGGTTGCATCCTTTATTTTTTATAAGGATAAATGAAATTTTTTCACACATTATTTTGAAAGCGCAATGTCTTGATGAACCAAATTTGGTTTGAAATTGATGTGTTATAAAGAAATTTAAAAATTATAGTAAACCTGTTTCGGGGTTTCAAAAAAAAAGTGTAAGGGGTGAGCTACCCCTAATTTAATTATTTACTTTTTAGCGATTACGAGAACTTAAACAAAACTTTTATTACCATTAAAAGTGAAATAAATAACAAATGTTCTAATTTCGAGTTGTAACCCCTATGAATATTATTATTACTAGGTTATATGTAAAAATTTTGTATTAAGAAAGGGGGCCTTCCCGGTGAAATAAAAAAATTAATTAATATATTACTACATAAATTAATGAATTAGCAATTTTTATTCAATGTATGTCTGCCAATAATGATAACACGTGAATAAATGATCAAAACATAATAGCTTTTTGCACCATGCATATCGTATGACTACTATTCCTCCACATATGTCGCAAATTGGTTCCTCTGGAGTATGGAAACAAAAATCTACTGTTCTTCCATCATCAAAAACCATATACATTAAGAGGTTGTATTTGACCAGTTGTGGCTTTTAGTATCGTTTTCAATATAAGATTTGTCTCTTTAGATACAGCTTCCTTTACAGTGTTTTCAGATTGTCCGGTCCATGAATCTAATAGCAGTACAGGTGAATTCCCACTGTGTGTAAAAATACATTTTGAATCCAAATTTGAAACAGCTCCTTGGATAATTTGCCGGATTCTGATGCTTCTACGTAATAATCAGTTTCGTAACTACAGCGTGTAACCAATACAGAGAATCACTACGAACTCACCACAGTCGAATAAAAATATCTTTTGTTTACCCGATTTTTATTATCTTATATTCTTTACCGTATTACTATTTATAAGTGCTTTTTTAACTAATGAATAATTGTAGAGAGAAAAACATTTCTTGGACCTTGATGGCATTGAAAATATTACAGTGCATTTAATATAATTATATAATTATATTGTATATTTTGGTAGGGTTGAAAAATTCGTTTAAAAAAAACAAAAACTTTAACTTTTATGAATTTAACGGTACACGCGTTAATATGCGTATAATGTAATTTAAACACTGCAAAAGAAAATGTATTTTTATTAAAAAATTATTTTTAGATTAGATCGCTTAACGTTAAATATTAAAAAAATTATTTTGATAATAAAAAAACATGAATATTTATAGAATTTTTCACAGGTAAATTCTTTGAATAAATAATTTCATCATTAATTCCATAAACAAAACAAATAACCGTAAATGTTTTCTTAAAACTTTTTATCACATACATTTATTAAATTTCAGTAGTCATTTCTGCTGAACTTTTAACACTTTTTATTTATTTCACTTTTAATAGTAAATATGAATGAAGATATTCACTTCAAAATTAAAATTAAGAAGAAAGTTTTGTTTAAGTTCTCTTAATTACTGAAAAGTAAGTAATTAAATTAGAGGTGGCCCACCCCTCACACTTTTTGTTTTTTTTTTTGAAACCCCGAAACAAGTTCACTATAATTTTTAAATTTCTTTACAACACATTAATTTCCAATCAGATTTGGTTTACGTAAACATTGCTCTTTCAAAATAATGTGTGAAAAAATTACATTTATCCTTATAAAAAATAAGGAATACAACCTCTCAGTATTAAAACTGTGCCAAAATACTCGACTTTTTATAAGAAACATATAGAAGTTGGTTGTATTAAAAAATTCCGATTCCATCTCGAGATATTAAAAAGAATGGGTTTTGGGGCGAATTTTAAGGGCGGTTGTCACCCCCTAGAGATCTTTCTCCGCAGATAAAAAAAGAACACGTGTCAAATATTTTTCGATACTCTAACCACTTTTAATTTTTAATTTTCTCTATAACATGGCAATTTTCAATCAAATTTAGCTCATTAAAACATTTTTATATTAAAAATACAAGAGAAAATATCATATTTACCCTCATAAAAAAGGGGATGCCACCCCCTAGCATTAAAACTGTGTTGAAAAACTCGAATTTTTATAAGATTTTTGGGTATAAACTTTAAGGGCTGTTTTCACCTCCTAGATATGTTTATCCGCCGATAAAAAAAATACGTGTCTAATATTTCTCGATGCTCTACCCATGTGCAAAGTTTCATGAAAATCGGAGGCGGACGGTAAGTATCCTTTCCTTGTGAGTTGTACCAGAGATTAGTGTAGCCAAGGATGCGAAGCAACCATTGAGAGAAGCCAGATAAAAATCACAGTTGAAAAAGCCGGTTGAGAAAAGCCAGTTGAGAACTGCCAGTGATGTCTATGTTGAGAGAGAGCAACCAAGCTTGAGCTTATCCGATGTGAGAATTGCCGAGAGTGCGCACTGAGTTTTCCACGTGGTCGACACCGTGAGACTTGAGCAAGAGAGTATGCCGGGTGAGAAGTCCAAGCGGCTGCATGGCATAGCGGGCATGCTGTACAGACTAAGAGTGAGTGAGAGAGTGAGAAAGAGCACATCCGTCTTCTTCGTTTTGAACTTGTCATCAAGGCGTAAGTCAAATCAGTGTCTCTCTCATTTACATGTGTAAAAGTGAGAGAGACAGCATGAGTTTTTGCCATACTCTGCTAATCAGTGTAGCGAGTCAGCTGTTTCGCAGAGGGCAGCTCATGAGTACTGCCGTCCCGTGACCGTCTGCTGAGTTTCTTTCAACCGCGCAACCGCGGGAAATTCAAAACTATTAATAATTACCAAATATGGGCCTTAAATAATTCGTAGGACCTTTACTGACTATTAAATAAACAGATATATTTCCTTTAGTCATACGTTCTAAATATTTAATACATTCCGATACGACTGATATGTTTTTGAGTACGAAATCAGTCAGAACCCAACGAAAATACCCCACTTTTTGTATAAAAGTGCTTACTATTTGTGATTTTTTTTTATTGTTGGTTATTTAATAAGTTTAAATTTGTTTAATCAATATTTTATGCATGTACATATTATATGTTACTAATGTGATAGTGTGGAGGCACTATAGCCATGATTATACTCGATTACATCAGGTTATAATCATAAAGTGTAGAAAATAATACAGACATGTAGTTATGAACACAGAATGAATATAGTCCTTTTAACGCGACACCAGTAAACATTGAGCGGTAACTGATATCTATAGATACAGTAACCCATGTTATTGTTTGCATTTATGTCTCACTGCATCTGTACTGAGAGAACTTTCGGAGAACTGTTGTCCTTGTCAGTACGATGGCGTTCCTAAATGTATACAAAGAGTTGTCTTTTATTTTGGTGCGAACTGATGCCCCCTCTAGGACAACAATCGTCTGTTTTCGGCATTGCTACTGCACGAAAATCGAGGGACGACTGCTACCTTAATTTTTTACTGCGCTAACGTAGTATGGAAAAATAAAATACAGTAGACGTCCGCGGGTTTAGGACTACAGCTCTTCTAAATTCGGGAGCACTACTGCGCGAAACAAACGGTGCGTCTGCTGTATCTCGTAAAGACACAGCGTTTCTTAAGTTCTCTCGGTGTGTAATTCAGAGCTAATGATATAAATATTCACTTTTATGACATAATTATAATATAAAAGTATTTTTGCAAGAGAAAGGGTAAAATTAACTCAAAAATATATCTTAAAATTCATTCTTTCACAATAATTCATTCAAATCTTTATATATAAAACTGGTTAGTGTGAAATAATGATTAATGATTCTTTGTAATAACTTCTACATCAATCACAATTTAAAAAGATATTTGTAAAGTACATCTATATATTTAATTAAGAAATTATGTTCTACATTTCAAAACAATCTAAATTAATATTCTCAACTCAATTATCAAATATATTTCTGTTTCTTGATTTCCTTAACTAGGTACTTGTCCGAACAAATATTCAGTTATCATGCAAAAGACTCATATAAAAGCAAATCTATGGAAGTTTTGATTCTGCTGTAATACGTTAATACGAAAACTATTCTAAGTAAATAAGACCATATAGTTCTTATTTTTTCATGAACCTAATCTATTTTCGAAGTTACTAGCAAAAATAAATACTGTTTTTCTCTCCATTTTTGTTTCAAATTAACTTTTGACATCCGCGACGTTTCGCAATTTTTACTTTTTCTTTTTTTAAATATTCGGAGAATATTCAAAGTTCGACTTTTTCCCCGAAAACTCGAGCGTCGACGCACTTCGTGAGCTTCGGGGAAGTTTCGCGACGTCACAGCTCGGTTGACGGGCCGCACCCTGGACCGGCTCGTGAGCATTTTTTTAACCATCTGCTAAATGTTTACCGCTGCCGTGCGGTAACCAATCAGCACACGGAAAAAAATCGGCCCTTTTAGCGCAAGAGTCCGGCAGAAATTACCGAGGTCGCTCCGGCAGACAGAGAAAGGCTAAATCAGCTGAGTGAGTCCGGCTGTTTTAGCCGAGCAATGAAAAGCAGACTGAGCTGAGCACTTTTTAGCAGTATTTGCTTAAGAGTTTAGTAATAATTCCTGAACTCTCAGACTTTGTATACGTTGAAATAGATGTTTGTATTACGTATGTGTGTGTGTGTGCGTGTGCGTGTGCGTGCGTGTGTGTGTGTATGTGTGTGTGTGCGTATTTTTTTTTTGTTTTGTGCCGGAGGAGGGGAAATCTTTAAGACACCAACATTGTGGGAGGGTCGAGATTCCTACCGACTAAAACCCCACCTCTTCGATTCTCCTTGATCCTTTTTCCCCCGCGCGACTGCCGCTAGGTATTACTTCGTGGGGGAGGCATTAGCTGACTTGCTTTTCCTACCATTCTTCCTTCTCTACATCCCTCAATCGGTGTTAATCAACTGGAGGTTCAGGATGGGAAGTCTCTTCTTTCTCTTCTGCATCATCGTCTTCTTCTTGCTGCATCGTCCGGTCGTCTTCTTATTTCATCTTTTTAATCGTCATAGCTACTTCTCCTGGAGAGTGTATACATGCGATCACCTTGTTGTCCTATGGATGGAGATTATGCTCAGACCAACCACCTATGTTCCTCTGCATCAGTGTAGGGAGTTTGCTATTCGATAGTCTGGCGCCCTGTACTTCTTGCTCGGTGCTCATTCCTCCTCTTCTCCTCTTTTCGAAGCTCTTCGATGGTTTCTCTGGCGAAGTCTGTCGTGGCGTTCCATGTCGTATCTGATTCGAGCATTTGTGACACCAGATTTTCCGGCTTAATTGCCGTGCCAGTTAGGCTGTCAAGTTTTCGTCTTTGTAGATTAAATCTCGGGCATATAAAGACTACATGCCCTGCGCCCTCCTCTATTCCATAGCATAATGCACAATTCGGTCAGTCGTCATGTTTATACTTCGACAAGTACTTCCGGAAACATCCGTGTCCCGTGAGCAGCTGTGTCAGATAGTAGCATGCGTCTCCGTGTTGGCGGTTGACCGCTTCCGCTGTCTGAGGGATGAGCTAGTGGGTTCATCTGCCTTTGACGGAGCTATCCCACTGGTCCTGCCAGTGTTGCAAACTTTTCTGCCTTTCTCGTTTCCTGCCTTTCTCGTTTCCTGCCTTTCTCGTTTCCTGCCTTTCTCGTAATCAGCTGTCCATGATTTCTGTGTTGGTACAGTCTCCTGTGTTCCTCGGCTAGTATTTCCGTCGGCATTATTCCCGAGATTACGTGCGCGGCGTCTCTAGAAACGGTTCTAAATGCACTGGAGACTCTTAGTGCCATTTGCCGTCCTACTGGGTATATCCTTCTCTGGCATTCCTGCAGCTGTAATGCGCTTGCCCAAATAGCAATACCGTAGGTCAGTATCGATGTTACCACTGACGCTAGGAGGGCACGTCGTCTCGGTTTAGGCCCCCCTACATTTGGCATGAGGCGGGATAGTGCTCCTCCAACTGCTGCTGCCTTAGTGCTGGCCTATTCGACTTGATCCTTGAAATTGAGGCGTGCATCAATCATTACCTCCAGATAGCGGATAGATGGTTTGAAGTCAATTTCATGCTCACCAACCTGCAGTGTGATCGTTTCGCGGATCTTTCTGCTGGTTATGAGCGTGACTTCCGTCTTGTGTTTGGCCATCTTGAGACCTGATTCATTCATCCAGTCGGTATACCTTTTGAATGTTACGTTGAACAGGTTTTTAATGTCCTCAAGGTACTTGCCTACAATTACAAGCGCTACGTCGTCTGCAAATGCGACGGGCATTATCATCCTTGGGATCCTTAATTTGAGTAGGCCGTTGTACATTATGATCCATAGGAGCAGTCCCAGTACCGAGCCGTGCGGCACTCCTCCAGTTACTCTGTATAATTTGAGTCCGTCGTCTGTGTCATACTGCAGGATTCTGTTCCTGAAGTAGTTTGCTACTAGCTTCTGCAGGTATTTTGGGATACCGATTTGGTCGAGTACTTCCATAATTCGGTTCCATCTTGCAGAGTTGAATGCGTTCTGCATGTCCAGCGTCACTACTGCACAGTATTGTTTCTTCCGTCCTTTGCGGTGTTGACTACTAGATTAATAGCATCGGTAGTTGACCTTCCTTTGCGTAATCCATACTGTCTGTCCGATAGGTGTCTTTCAGCTATCACCTCCATTCTCGTGTAAATGATTCTTTCCAGGATTTTACCTGCTGAGTCGAGCATGCAGAGAGGACGGTATAATGATGGTTCATCCGGCGGCTTTTTTCCTTTCAGGAGGAGAACAAGCATCCATTTTTCAGGGAAGTAACCTTCTTGTAAGCACCTGTTATATATGTGGAGAAACATATCCGGTGCTATCTTTATTGCCGTTTTCAAGGCAATGTTTGGAATACCGTCAGATCCTGGGGCCTTCTTGTTTTCCAGTCTTGCTCCCGCAATCTTTAGCTCTTCTAGCGCGATCGGTGGGATCGACTCTCCTGTGTTCAGATCCTCGATCTGCAGCTCAGGTTGTTGCGGAAAAAGATTTGTAACTATCTTTTCTAGCAAGACTGGGCATGTGGGTGCGGTCAGTGCCTGAGGTTTCACCCTTTTCATCACAACTTTGTAGGGTCTGCCCCATGGATCACACTCTACCTCTTCCTTTAACTCTTGCCAGCATTTTGCCTTGCTGCTTTTGATTGCCTTAACCAGTCTGTCTTTTTCCTGGCTCGCGTTGCTTTTCGTCTTGCTCGGATGCTGTCCTGACGGCTCTTAGCAATGTCGCTATTCCACCAATACACTGGTGGGAGTTCGTTGTTTGGGCGTTTCCGTGTCATTGTGTCATCGCAAGCCGCGGCAACTCTGCGCATTACTTCTTTTGCCTCCTCTCGTGCGCTGTTGGCGGCAATAGGTTCTCTGTTAAATGCTTCTTGGAATAGTTCCGCGTCGAATTCGTTCGCATTCTATCCTCTGAAATTCATCCTTTTGAGAGGAAGTCTCTTTTTGTCTTGGTCCTTCAGCACTACCGAGCTGATAAGCCGATGATCACTCGAGTTTAGGATATCATGCACCGCCCAGTCGTTCCCTCTTCTTGCCAGGCTAGAGCTGACTAGAGTCAGATCGACTATCGAGCTTCCAGCGTCCCTCTCGAAGGTGGGCAGGGTCCCGGTGTTCAAAAGGGTCATGTCCAGGCATGGCATTGCCTGTAGGAGCTCGTTTCCTCTGTTGTTCGTCTTCTTACTGCCCCAATCGACTGCCCAGGCCAACCTTCCGCTACGGCGCAGAGGGAGTGTTCCTTGGCATCCTTGACCAGTCTGTCAAGTAAGTTCGTAAACTCGTTGATGTTCAGCCTGGGAGGAGCATAGACACTATAGAAGTTCACTTTTCCGAGCTTTGCCCACAAAGCCTTTGTGCTTGGTGTCCGGCTGATTTTCGAACGACCAGTTATTGCAGGACCAGATGACAGCCTTCCATGTGGCGTCTGTCACCCATGTCTGCGAGTTCAGTCTTGTGTACGGATCGGCGATAATAGCTACATCTATCTTCATCTCTCTGACCGTTTGGGTCAGGAGATCGTGCGCCGCCCCACAGTGGTTTATGTTGTAACACTCTCATTTTCTTCTGGCGGCTTTTCTCTTATTCCTCTTGTGGAAGACCGTGCATTTGTAACTTCCTACTATGTGGCAGTGGTCTTTATCTATTTCAGCACATAGGGGACAGTGCGGGTCCTTTTGGCAATCGGTAATTTTGTGACCTACCTGCCCGCATTTGAGGCAGAGATCAGATCTGTCGACCTCACTCGGGCACTTACTGGCAATGTACCCCGTGTTCCAGCAATTTCTGCGGTCTGGTCACTTCTTTGACGGGACAGTTCACTAGTCCAATTCGGATTTTGCCCCGATCTCCCATGACT
>JAWWEQ010049389.1:0-13603 GCA_035583055.1 Torymus tubicola
TCGAATTTTTGCAGCAAGCTCATTTAAATGACATAAATTAAGTTATTTTCGCGAAACTTAATGATACGGCACTCTGATATCACTCTTAAATCTCAAAAACTCATAAAAATAATTAATGATGAAAAAACGAAAGAGCCTGGCACTTTAATTTATCAGCACCTCCAACTCGTCGCTGAGCGACATCAAAGCCAATTCCTCCCTTTCCCGTCCCACTCCACTTTGCTTCGTCTCGTATCCCCATAAATTTCTCTCCTGGCGAAATACAGTCCGTAGAGCCCTTCTCTCTCTTTCTCTCTCTCTCTCTCTCTCTCTCTCTCTCTCTGCCTTGCGCACGTCGACCTCATCAACGGTTGACCGTCTTCGCAGGCAGACGCTGTCGAACAACCCCCGCAAACGCGCCGCGCGCGCGCGTGCGGTAATTAACAGTCTGCGCGAGCGCAACACAAAAAGCTCGTAATTGTCTGCGCGCGCGCTCGTGCACCAGCTGCCACCGCCACAGTTGCTTCGTTATGAGTGCGAGGGAGAGAGAGAGAGAGAGGCGCGCGGAGCTAATTGTCCTTTTTACGAGGCCGAGGCAAGAGCACAACAGGTGTCATCAGATTTGCGTTTTAATCCGAAGATAAGGGCCGATGACGCGCAGGAGAGGCGGCGGTTCGACAGTCGGAATTTGCGGTTGAAATGTGGCGGATTTTAGGGGAGGGGTTTACTTGTGAGGAAGAAATTTTTTTATGGTTTGCATATTTGTCGTAATAATTTAGGTTATTTTAATGCTTTTTGGAGAGTTGATACTATAACTAATGCTGTAATTTGAAATTCGACAATTATTTATTAAACAGGGTCACTCTTTTGAATATAGTGTATTACGAATTCACCGAAAAATATGCAAACGAATGTATATTGAAAAAATTGTTTTTATATTTAATTTTAAATTTATTTATGCGGTTACCAATGATACAAAAATATTTATTATATGATGCATGAGTTATTAAAAGTTGTTGTGAAGAATTTGTATAGTTGATTACATAAAGCATTGTTTACAATGACATCATTTATAATTTTAATGGAGTAATTCCACAATCAATAAATTTCCGTCTATTCCAATTAATTATTTGTATCCAACTCTAATTACTAAATGTTACTGATGACAAGTCGTACCCTATTTTTTTTTAAACGATACATTACATTACATACGATTACATATAAAAAGCGTAAACGCCGAATTTTTTATTTATTTAAATTTTTGTAGGATTGATGTAATTCGCGTAATTTTACTTTGCTACAGAACATCAAATTTTTCAATGTTAAAACGTAAGAAAACTATATACAATTACCGTATACCAGAATCTCCAAATTCTCACCGATCCTCGCACTCGATGACATGACTCACCAACGTATATACAAATACAAGCACATCGCCAGCTACATCTCTCGTACTGAATAATTTCGCGTTTGCAGCTATACGAGAGAAGCTTTCAGCCTATACGTTCCGCGTCAGTCGGATGCGGTAACTTCGGCCGCCGAAAACACGCTTCGGTTCAGGGGGATATGAGAGAGGGCGCACACTTTCGGCTAAGCGCGCTGCCCTGCGCAAATTAATTAATTACCGGTGACGTTGAGAAATAGAGGGAGAGAGGGAGAGAGAGAGAGTGAGAGAGAGGAAAGTGATAGAGAAGTGCGCGTTGAGAGGATTCAATGATGCTTGCTCTTGCGTGCTTGTATAAACGCGAGTGCGTCGGTTTATTGAGCGAATTGATCGAGGTGTTCGGAGTGTATCAAATGGTTTGCTGATTCTCGAGGTATTAGGTAATGAAAGGTTGTTAGAGGTGTGCAGAGGTGTAGTGGATTTCTATTAATATATGAAGGCATAGTTTTTATTTTATACAAGAATTTAAAGTAGTTGAGTCTTGCATATTTTCAGTTACAATATTTAATTTTTAAAAATCACTCAGATTCACGCAACTATGAATGATTAAAAATACTTTCAAATTTAATGTAGGAATTTGAACTTTATGATATGAACCGACAATTTTGCAAGAATAGTTAAAATGAAACCAGAATTAAAATACAAAAAGGTTATTAATTTTTAAAAAGTATAGTTTTTCGTGCACAACAAACTTTCTCTCTGAAGTTTAATATTTAAACAGCAAGCCTGCGATAAATTTATGCATTATTTCTCTGCCAATCATTTTTACACGAGCTACATGTAACATAAACAATACGCAAAAGGAATTTTCATCATTACTCTCCTTCCTCCCTCTCTCTCTTGAAGACCATATACCGAAAAAGGTTCGGAACCTCATAACTTAGATCGCTTCGCATAACTCGGCTAATTCGTTGGTATACATACGGCGCCTCGTGCGCTGCGCAGCGACAGGCTAATAAGCTGAAGCTCGTAGTAGTAGTAGTAGTAGTGGATATACCTCTCGTTGCACTCGCGTCAAAGGGTTGAATCTCTCTCTCTCCCTCTCACTCGTGCAAAGTGTTGTTGCGCGTACGCGCTTCGCTCGGCTGCATTATACATATATATAACTCTCGCGTGTGCACGCGCGCGCGTCTTCTCTTCGCTCCTCTCGGAACTGATTTACCCACGGGCCGTGTTTATGAATATTGGATGCTAACCGCTCACGCCCGCGTGTATACACGAAGCGCAGCGGCAGCGAGTGCAGGAGCAAGAGAGAGAGAGAGAGAGAACGTAGTCGATGGGTTGCTAGCGAGGAAATTTCACGAGGGCGGAGATTATTTATCGCGCGCACGCGTCTTTTTTTTCCTCTTCCTTGGCTTATTCTACTCAGCGATCGGTTACCTCTACATGTATATGTTGGTTGTGGTCGATCGATGCGTGTACCTATATATACACGCGCGCGAAGAGAATAATGAGAACGGTTCGTTTTGCGTCGGCTCGGTCGTTCGTCGAGAAAAATTTGGCGTAGGACGTGCGGGCAGATTTATTTTAATTGGGATTGGGGAGAAGGGACTTTGCAAGCTCGCGGTTAATGTGTGTTGCAGATGATAGCTCATGTTGGTTTAGAATAAGGTTAATGTTCGATGGGGTAATGTAAGGGTGTACGGTAAAAATCGTCGGTGCAATAATTGGAAAATCAGCGATGTCAAAGGTTTAATGGGCATAAATAAATCTGAGCGCGTTGGTCAATTTACGAGGTGAGATCGCGGATGTGTAGCAAGCTGTTTGGTGTTGACTAGATGGTAAATCAGGGAATTGTATGGATGTATTATTTTACAAAACAATGATTGTAAATAATTTTCGCATTAGATTATTAATTTTAAAACTTTCCTTGTAAGGGGAATATTTTCTTTTTCCTTCTGTAAATGAGTAAAAAAATTATAAGAAAGATGACGTAAATTATCGTAAATAAAGTACGAAGAAAAACAACAAGATTCTCCAAGAAATTATATTTGCTTTGAAGAGTGGAAAAGGATAAAATATGCGTTTTGCCAAATTCGATAAATTATAGAAGTACATTTAAAAATTACGTACAAAAGTTTTTTAATGTTACTACCATGCAGATTTTGGGAGAAAGATCTTTCTTTTCTCATCTTACCCCCTTTTTATTGGATTTTTTAACTTATATTTTTAATATAAACAGAACACTTACTTTTTTGACGTGATAATACGCGCATGTAGTGATAATTCCCAAATAAATAGATTAAAATACAGTATATTTCTCATATTTAAAACTTGTCGACATTGGTTATTTAAATTTTTAGACATGTGGAAATAGAAGACTAGTAAAGTGGTCGAATCGTCTGAAGTTACATTATAACCAGTTTTATAAATATTCCCATTTATAAGTAGAAAAAAATTAATGAATCAACGCTATATGATATTAAAAAAGGCAAATTTTCAACGCAAAATTGCTTTTTATTTTGAAAATTTCGTTCCGCATCAACCGCATTCAAGATCCCTCGAACATTTTCCTCACTATATAACCGCCTATATATATATATACACGCGCGCTTGCAAAGTCGTCAAGACGCGTTCCCGAAAAAAAATCTTAAACGAAACCCAGCCGGCCATTATGAATCCCTAATGAAAGCCGTGCTATCCGGTGCCGCGATCTCGCGCAGGGACGAATTATAAAATCCATCAATTCCGGTTAAGATTTTTCTCAAATAACCATCCAATCAAGCGATTTTTGCGCTACTCGCGTTAAAATAAAAACGTAGACAGATTCGTGGAAGAGGGATATAAAAATAAAAAAGGTGGAACAGCGCTTATACTATACCTGACGTTGCAATTCTAATTATGCCGGTACGCGCGAGAGGTAATGCACAATAGAGCCGATCAGCCCTTGATTAATGATTCTTACTTATTGGCCGGGTATAAGCGCTTATGCAGCAGCAACAACACCGTTCTACACTCTCGCTCTCTCTCTCTCTCTCTCTATCTGTGTGTACATGTATATGTATATAGTTTCTCAGCCCTACGTTCTCTCGCGCGAAATGCATAATTCATCCGGTAATGGGGAAGTGTGCAAGCGCGCCCGGCGCACTGAAAATATAATTTCGTTATTAGTTCGGGGAAAACGGATAGGGGATTACCGCAGGGTCGTAGCAGAAGAGAGAGAGAGAGAGAGAGAGATGCAAAAAAAAAGAAAAAAATACGTTGTCGTTGCCGGTGTGGTGCTAGTGGCCGGTTGACACAGATCGGACACGGGATCGAGGTATAATGAAGCCGCGTCGTCGCGGTGAGTGCTTTATTAATGTCTGCGCAGGTGAGAGCAGTGTAAAGTTATAGGAGAGGAAATCGCTCGGAAAGTTTGCTGCGGGAACTCTTGCGAATGGCGCTCGTGCAGGAGTGTGACACGAGAGCACAACAAATTAATTGTGCATTAGTTGTATACGATGTTTGCACGTTGGTATGTATATTATGCTAAAAGATTGGAAATTCGAGAATGTTGTTAGAGTTGTTTTATTAGGTATAATATTTTCTTATGTATTTTATAATATTTCTAATAGACGGTGTGAGATTTTTTATTCATTCTATGAATTAATATTATATTAATTAATCTTATCAGAATATATTGTAATATATATTGAGTTATGATTGTTGTCATATAGTTCATCAGAAAGACAATTAAACCGTATTTTAGAAACATATAGCTTTCGCTTTTCAAATAACTTTAAGATATTTTGTTTGTTTCTTGAATTTTAAAATATAAATGCATAATGTTTAATTTTGATGCAGTTTTGTGTTACTTTAGTGTAAATAGTTTATGTTGTAATACTATAGTAGTTCAAATGGACTTCAATAAGGAATCTAATAGTTTATATTTTTAACGTATATTCATTCACGTTTTCAAAATTAGTAACTTACAAGGAATACATTATTAAGTTAAGTATTTGTCATTTATAAATATTTATAGTATCTATAATTTTCGGTTTCTAAACAAACATCTTACTTTTTTCATCTATTCTGGTTATTTAATTCAATTCCTTTTTCAACCTAAACAATTTAAACTTTGCTACCTTTATTATTTATCTTGTTACCGACGTACAACAGTATACCACCATATATATGTACACTATTAAAAAGAAAAAGGAATAGTTATATACCTACACACGTAAACACGCGACCGCGGCAACGAGGAACTTTAGTGCCTCATCCCCCGTTTATTGCCATTGAAACAAGCCAACACACAGACACGAGAGAGCTGACACGTCGCGTCGCACGGAATGCAATCCTATACGAGCCAACGATACCATCGTCGTCCATCGTCGTCTAGTCTCTCTCTCTCTCTCACTCCGCGGTACGCCGCGAAAATCGACAGCCACATAGCCTATATACGCACATACATACACGCACATATACAGTCGCTACTATATACTATATACCTACCGTCGCGCAATACTCGTCGTCGTCGTCGCCGGAGATGTATAGCAACAACACAATGCTGCAACAACGCGCGTATGTATATATATATAGAGTCCCGCGGGCGCTTTGTTGCGGGCGTCGTCGCGCTAATCCCGATTAATACCCGCGATAGGACGCAATTTGTCCGGCCGCGTGGAACGCGAGCATTAATAAAGCGCGGAGAGGTAATTAAAGTTCCTTTCCCGCGCCGCGCGTGTCCTTTCCCTGCGAGAGCTGCGCGGCTGTATATGGCAGAGGAGGCGATGGAGGATGAGAGTGGAGTCATTCCCGAGCGTGACTAGACGCAAGAGAGAGAGAGAGAGAGTCAGCGGGTGACCACGATGCAATTATATTTTTCGTATATATATATATATATATATATATATTGTTGCACTGCTAGCTGAAAGTATTGTTGTTGTCGATGTATATGTGTATGTGTGTTTGTATTTATGGTTGAATGGTAATGGTGGTGAATGTCTGACCTTATTACGAAATTTCGGTTGATTCGGTTGCAGAGAAGAGTTGCGTGCTGTGCTTATACGTGGACTGCTTTGATTTTCTCTTTAGTAGAAGCTCCGTTATACGAGGGCTGGAAAAAATTTCAATTTCGGCTGGTGATATCAAGCATTGTCACGATAAATGGTTATGATATTTCTTTTTTTTTATCATGCCTCGGCGTCGTATGTAACTGTTATAGGATGAACGCACGAAAGAAGGGTTAGTATAATTCATCGAGCGTAATTGGGTTAGTTAGATCTGCGTAAGTAGGTTGATCATTTTTTAGCGCTATACAGCTGTTCATCTATGCAACTGATGGATTGGAATAAATTTGTTTTTTTTTCAAGAATCATATTTTATTCAAGATTTTCCAACTATCTGTCCACGTCGGTTTTGACTTACTTTGAAGCGATAATTATCTGCGTATCGATGGTTAGAACTAAAAAAATATTAGACATCATAAAAAGAGCTATTTGTAATACAAAGTTAATGTGTGAAAAACACGCAGAGGTGAGAGAATTATACTGTCTCAATATTTATATAATATACCAAACGAATAGCGGGTTTTGAATTCCTTAATCAGATCTGTTTAACGGCTCTTTGATGATATTCGGGCCTATTTAGACACGTTAAGCGGCGATTATCCCTAAAAAACTAATTAAAGCGATGCGATATAAACACCTATATACGTACTTCTATACTTGCACAATTAAATGGCACTGGTGTTTAAATAATTACGCTTATATCCCACGTATACCTTCAGTAGATAAATAACATGTAAATTTATAATTCTCAGTTTTTCCACGCCTGTCCAACGTGCGCATTAAGGCCGCGTATATGTGCGTGCGGTCTCACAAATTCATCTTCCCGTTATATGCTCGCCGAGGGATCCGCGTGCGCATCGCCGACCCTCTCGACTAAATAATGCACCGGCTTATTACGAGATTATGCTGGAAAACTAGAAATCGAGCAATTTAATTGTCTCGAGGAGTTGACGTGTTTCATCTCTCTCTCTCTATCTCATTCGTTCTCTCGCCCGTCGAGAATGAATTTTGCCGTGTCGGTGTTGCGTTTGTTATAAGTTTCGCGTGCGGAGATATGCGTCCCCTTTCTTCGTGTAATTGCGGTGAAAGCAAATTCGATATTTCATTTCTGCGCACTTTCAAATTGCATTGCGCGTGTGCCGTCGGTGTCGACGCATTTATCAGTTTTCTCATTTTCACCTAACATCCTTATATTATACCAAATTATTCTCTTTCTTTAGGTAAGTTAATTTTTTTAGGAGATGTCCTGGAATTGAGGAAGTAGGTTAAGATCGTCTTCTGTATTTTCAATTAAATATTTTTGTTAAAATTGTCTATGTATTTCAAGTACTTCTTGATGAATAAATAATAGATGATAGTCCTTACTATTAGCAATAATTTGACATATAATCAGATGACTCATACAACTTATCGAATACTTTTTTTGTCAAAACTAAAAATATCTACTACGTATTTTCAAGTACTATACCAATAGATTTAAATATTAATAGTCGTTACACTTTACGGTGCTTGACTGAATCACCTTTCTTTGAAAGACATAATGAAATATAAATAATACACTGTTGTTTTTTTAATTTGAACTATTTATAATTCTATTATAATAAACTTTTTGTGCTATAACGAAAAAAATGTATATTTATTGGTAAAAATTCAAACTATTTCCAACATTCAACCAGAAAAAAATTCTAATCGCAAGCGCATTTCGTGACTGAAATATACAGCGCTGCGGGCTATATACTCATTCAGTTGTGCTTTAATGCGTATACCGCGGCACGCCGCGCTACAAAAGTCCTCGAAAAAGCCAGCACGCGCAATTTTGCAAAATGCATCGATTTTCAAACAGGCCGCAATATTTGCCCGTTTCGCTTCCCAGTCGTTCTGACCGTTCGTTTTTTTAAAAGTACGACAATTTTTGCGAGCTGCGTCGCGTTTTACGAAAAATTTATCGCGAACGCAACAAAGACGAGCGTACGGGTGGTGGTTGTAAAATAAAATTTCGTATTTCGAACGGTGACATATAATAAAACCAACTTGCTGGCAAAGTTCATTACAAGGTTTTTAACGGTTACATCTTTGTATGAAATGTAACAGACCAGCGAAAGAATGTTGATAAATTAGTCATGTATTTTTAATACCTGATAAAATTATACATTGAATACAACAAATAATTCTGTTATTCTTTTATGATATGTAATAAGTTAATATTGGACTGTGGCTTAAAATTATGAGATTTTTCATTTGTTTTAACTCTATTACTGACGGTACATAGTTTTTAATCTACTAATTAATACAAAGTATGTGAAATGGTTTAATCCTTTTAATTGAAAAAGAGTAGACTAAACTCTGGCTTTCAAGCAAAGAAGAAAAATTATTTTATCAATTTTTTATAAAAAATTTCTTTTCATTACAAACAAAAGAACAATATAGTTGTTTTAAAACTTTTTCAGTTTAGTTAAGTATTTCAACGAGTATGAATAAATATCTTTTTCAAGATACGTTCACACTCATGCACGAGAACAAACGTTGGTTATTCTGCGACTACGGCTTCGTGACCGAAATTTGATGCTTCGGGCTCACTCGCAAAAGTTCTACCTATATATATATATATATATAGGCGACTGGACATTGTCCGGCGTAATTTCACCTTTTTTCAGCCACACGCGTCTTTTGTATGAGAGTTTTGAAGAGCGGGACAGAGAGACACGAGAAGTCAAGTGATCATCGTCTCGCGTGTCTCTTTCTTCTTTCCGCCTTGGGCTCAGCTGAAACCACAAATGAAATTGAAGAAAGGCTCAATAGCTGCATCTGCAATTATCGAAATAGTCATCATTTCAGTTTGGTTTACTCGGAATTGGAAGAATAGTATAATACAGGTGTGAAATTAAATTTCAATATTTTGTTATGTGAGATGTTTAAATAATCAGAGATAAGATAAAAAGGTTAACAATTAATCATAGTAAAGCGTCTACTATTGTTCTGAAAAGGGTGATTTACTTTATGTTGCAATTATACGCACATAGCTCTTGGCAAATAGGTTTAGTGATATCCCTGCAGATATACTTACCGCAATACATGTGTTCACGATCTCGAGCCTGCTATTACAGGGGGACCCGACACACCTGGACGCTTGTATTCGGCAATATTTCATTTTGGGTATAACAAGCAATTAGGGGTCGTTTAGTGTCGACCTACAAATCATTTAGTTAATTAAGGTTATTTTTTAGGTCATTATGCGATTTGCCCCGCAAGACTGTTGTATAAACTAAAATCCTGATATATAAACAAATTCATTTCTTTATTGATATTTTATAAATAAAAATGATGAATTGTTGGTATTTTACAATTAATACGTGACTAACAAAATAATGAAAAATTTAACTCTCCACATTTTTGTTCGTAATTATTAAAAATGTTTTCATTTTTCATACAAGTAATATCAAAATATTTTTCCAGAGTTTTTAATTAATATTTTGTTTTTTTTCATATTTATTATTCATATTCGTTGCTAGGAAAAATAATTTCAATTTATCATCCAATAAAAAAAAAATTTTGTATAGAAAATAATCCAATTTAAATATGAACAAATCATTTACCAATTACCGGTTAACATTTCTTCCAGGGGAACAATGAATTTTATCATCGGTCATGTACATTTTCTATGTAATGTACTTTACAATTTCATTTCCAATCACAAAGAACATACTGTCCTCCCCAATTTACGTAACGCATCTTCGCAACACAACACCGTCATCGAAACCACCATTACACATGCGTCTCTCTCTCGTGTGTATATATATGTGAACCAGTCTATTTTTTTCTCTCTCATGCACACCACGCGTGCCTGTTTAGAAATTGAGTTTCGCCACGGGCACATTGTATATGCTCGTTGTCGTGAGAGCGAATAGAGCTGAGTGTGTAACAGATGGACCAAGAAGAAAGTATATATAGAAAATAAAACGCAATTTGTGTATACACACGCGGAGATGTCGAGGCGACGAGTTGTAAATAAGAACCGCCCGTCGTTGTGGTCGATTCGAAACAATTTTACATGCCCGATTGGTCTATACTATATATACACACACAGCAGCCTTGCCGAAAAAAGTTCTTTGTCAAATCTTGCGCAAAATAAGTCAGGTGTTACTTTGTAGTCGACACGACATCGTTTTACATGTGAATGGGCGGGGAATCAATTTCGTGGTAACCGAGCCGAGGATGAAATTGATTCTATATTTCACTAGATATTAGTATATAGGCGATCCTTTTATGATGCCAATCTTACATTTTCTGCCATTGTCATTGAGAAACTGTCGAAAGGAAGCACACATTACAACAAATATATATATATATATATATATATATATATATATATATATATATTCTGAATTCACTTATATATCGTTTCACAAAAAGATACTTTACAAACTTTTCATACCGTTTATCGATATTAATTTCATATCATTCATCGAATCCTTGATCAAATTTCTATATAAATAAAAAAAATTCTTAAACCTAAATCCCCCCCAAAAAGACAATTTCGACGTCTTTCCAGTCCTCACCATGCAATTCTCTGACGTTTCACCCTTTACGTTTGCCTGCACTCGCTCTCTCAACTGCACTCTCTCTCTCTCTCTCTCTTCCTGGCAAAGCCTGTGTGTACACTCACGTCGCATCTCTCGTCCTATCCTCAAAGGTGAAGGTTACGCGCGCATACACACATACATATATATACATACACACACAAACCACAGCGAAACGCATGCTCGAAGGGTTCTCCAAAGATTTACTACGAGCAGAGAGAGAGAGAGGGCGAGAGTCAGAGGGCAACGCGAGGGTAATGGAAGACGGCGAGCTCGCGAGATAGCGGCACACGGCCGTTGTAATTCTAGGCTGCGCGCGTATGTGTGTCTGTATACGGTTAATTGTGCCAAGTGACACGCGGGACTAATTGCGCTTTATCTCCGTAAATTAATCCTGGCGGGGGTGCGGTGGTCTCTCTCTCTCTCTCTACCTTTGGACGCGACGGCTACGTTGGCGGCGATCGGTGGTGCAGCTACTACCTACCGCCAGTCACGCGCTCGCACCAGAGAGAGAGAGAGAGAGAGAAGACGGACGTTTCCAATCCCCGTGTAATTCCAATTTGCCGGTGAGACAGAGAGAGTGAGTCTCGTTAATGTTATGCACACATACAGACACACACACGCGTATATACGTACGAAATCTGACTGCGCGTCCAAGTGGTGTGGTATATATACACACACACATACACTGTGTCCTGTGTACTGTATGTAGTCTGACCTGTTGAGGACTGATTTGTGCGCTCGCGGCTGCAGTCTTGCGAGCAACCTCGCGATTAATCATTGGCCCGGGGAGGTCCTTTGAGATAATGCTATACATATATATATATATATATATATATATATATATATAGCAGGAAACGCAAGCGTATACGATGTGATGTCTTTTAATGCTGCGTTTGATACAGACGCGAGATAAATTGTCTCGTGGGCAGTTTGTCAGATAATTCGTAAAATGTAGGGCTTCAAGTGTTCTCGAATTTAGATAAATTTCGTAAGAGATAATGCATGGTTTATCACTATAGAACTGAAATAAACGGCTTTTATGTCGATCAATCGTAACGTGCTATATTATTATATTATGTATAAAGGTATATTCAAGAAGAGACGACACGTTTTATCGACATCATTGTATAAAGACAGACGAAAGATCAGCGAGCTCGTATACGCTCTACTTGACACCAGCGATTGTATCGCTCGCCCCATAATTCATCCTTGAATGCTCCTGATAATATACACAGAGCATTGTAGCTCGGTGGGCGTTATATCCTAAATACGCAGTCACTGCTCAAATTGCAGAGACACGCACGACTGATTGAAATATTTGGCAGCTCGCGCTGTTACAACAATATTTCATCCTTAAATCTTCAGTTCGGTTAAGTGTGCATTTACGACTAATGCTATACATGTGATGATTCTAACCACATTTGAAAACGTTGCATTAACAACAACTTCAATTGTTCCACACGATTTAGGAGTACATTAACTTGCAATAGTTTCCGAGTAATAAACAGACAGTGTATTATATACATGCGCGCTCTACTTACATTTCGCCTCGCCCTGCAAATCATACCAACGTCGAATAATTTTCGCGACCAGATATAATCGAGTATGTATATATACATATCATCGATCGTAAATCTTCTCAGGCATCATACGCACTTTTCTTATTTCTCATCCGCGGATGGACACAACGCATTCAACGACTTATATACCTATATATATATTTACTCGCATATCCTCATACCCCTGTATACCTCACACCTTACTCATTACAGACCTACACATGCAGACACTCTCTCTCTCTCTCTCTCTCTTTCATACACACGTATGTGCACATATCGGATTGTATCAGTTCCGGCCATCTACCTGTCACGCGCATCAACAGGCGAACGAAGGCCGCGAGGGAAAAAATTCGCACCATTCGCACGTCCCTCCCTTTTCTCTCCCTCTTCATATATAATTTCGCTGCATCGGCATGCGGGGATGGATAAATGACGATATATATAAGCGTATAGAAAGGGAACGCTTCTCAAGGCACGATCTATATTGTTGGTTCGTTAATGAGCGATAGATAGCCGGGCTATTGTCGATGCAACTCTCGAGCGTTCGCACCTTTCAGGTGAGCGACAGCTGTCGGTGAGTATGTATATATGTATATATGCGTATACGCATGTTGCGTGACTCTGATGTTTCGCGTGTTGGATGACGACAACGACGATGACCTTCGACATATCGGGGATTTTTTTGAGGTGAGGTATATGGATATAATGATTCGCGGATATAGAGCTGAGATCACACAAGAGGTGATGCGTGGAGAGTAAGGGAAGGCGAAGAAGAAGGTTTGGGATTTTTGAGAGGCTTTCAAGTGCGGACTTTGGTTTCTATTGTGGAATTTTGTATAAATGATTCGAGATCATTGATACCTGGTGACCGTTAAGATTTTTGGCAATATTTTCTTTTTTTGATCGTTGATAATTTCATAGTGAGAAAAATAGGTAATGTTCAAGATAGGATAAATAAAGAGCAAACTTTTTATTTTTAAAGATTTTTTTTTTTTTTTATTAAGGTTAGAACTATAACGTGTGAACTAGTTGAAATATACTAGCGGTCTG
>JAWWEQ010049390.1:0-13603 GCA_035583055.1 Torymus tubicola
ACAGATTATACAATTTTATAACGAAACATAAGATATTATCAAAAAACCAATTTGGCTTTATAAAAAATAAAGGTACTGAGTGAGCGAGAGTAAGGACTACCGCGAGTGGGTGATCCCGTGCAGTACGAATCCGACAGAGAGAGATCAAGAGAGAGAGAGAGAGTGATTGAGGCTGCCGACGACCGCCGCCGTAGCTCTACGGCCGACCCCTCCTAGGAGAAGAGAGAGAGATAGAGAAGGAGAGAGGAGAACGGCCAGCGGCTACGAGAGCGTCTGTACCCGAGACTCACTGACGATCGCCTGCCGCATCAGAGATATCCAGTCGCGGACGAGAATCAACGCGGGGTAAGTCCTGGCCAGGCAATATCCTCACGTGTGTAACGCGTGCGAGCCCGTCGGACGCCGATCATCCGACGGCACGTAGCGAGCGAGGCCAGCTGAGGCGCGCGCGGGTATCGGCCGTGTGCGGCGGCCGATACGCTCAGCCCGGGCCGACGGTTAGCGAGAGCCGGTGCATGAGCTGTTGCGTGCACGTGTACCGCAGTACCGTATCAAGCGCAGGCGCACCACCCGTTTCACCCTGTATATGTCACATCGTGTAATTGTTTTCGGCCGCGAAGGCAAATAAATCTTTATTTCTCCGGTCTACGACAGTGTTATTCTTTTTGGATTGCATCGCGAGTAGAGCTCCCGTACTTTCCTGCACTGTAGATTCCCTTTTAGGTGTCGGTGAATTGGCCCCCGCCACCGCCGCGGGCGCGCTGTACCGAAGACAGCGCGCATTTCTGAGCAGCCGGGAAGTACGCTCTCGAGAGAGAAAATCACGACGAGGAAGTCGCGCATTGCTGACGGGCGCGGCGGCCGACGAATAGACATCGGCCGTCGTATCACGAATAGTGTCGCCGCGGGTGCGCACCAGCCGGTGCTCGGTGATGCTGATTATTGCTGCGCCGTTCATTGGCAAATCCGCTTTGTGTGAGAGCGGAAGAGAATAGCCGCCCGGCGAATTAAGCCCGTTACAACAAATAATAAAAATAAGATTAAAAAATTGGATTAGGTCAAACTATGGATCATTTTAAAAGAAATCAAAATTAAAATCAAAATTATAAATATAATATACATTATAAGTTAAATTTTTCTTTTTCTTCTTTTCGTATCTATAACAATTATTACTACTTAAGAGAATTTTAAATACCGTTACTTACTATAAAATTTATTGAACCATTTTTAGATTTAAGTTTAGCTTTTAAGATATACCAGGCCTACACACAGGGAAACATTTTTGTTTACGTCTGTAGAAGTTACTCTGTACCCTACAGTAATGTAGGAAAATACGATCTAATCTTTTTGTACTGGTTAAATAAATAAATAAATATTAGTAATAAAATGTATTGATAAAACTTTATAGCTCTTTTCCAGATCAATTAAAATATACTATTTATTCATACTTTTACATTAAAAATAAATTATTTATTAATTAATTAAAATTGCAGATTACATCTCATATGAGATCTCATATAATATTTTCACGCGGGGTCTACTTTAAGATTATTCATGATGAAAGTTTTTCGGAATTCATCCGCTAGAAGAACTATAAAATCTTTTTACAACTGCTCAAAAAATTACTGTGACAAATCTTCTTCCAGGAGGAAGCTACTGTGATTTCATAAAAGAAAACCTCAAAATATATTAGATAATATATAATAAATATGTAAAAACTGAAACATGCAATAGTTGTTTTATTCATTTCAATCAGTTTATGGCATGACATGTGCATATTTAGATAAGTATACTGTAACGGGTACGTATATAAGCTGGCTCTGAACCTCAACGTGATTTGAATTACGTGCGTGGCCGCGGAGAAAAGATACTCGAAGAGCCACCGGGCAGCGCGCGACGGAACGACGGTGCATGGCTGAGCACCGCGCGGGAAAGAGCAGCCATCTTGGTAGGTAGAGAGAATGATATAGCCGTGCGCGAAGCAACAAGTGCGGTGGATAAAAGATAGATAGTGTACGATAGAAGTGAAGTTTTGTGGGAATTGCCGTACCGCGCCTCCACTCTCGACAACCCGACGTGGCCACGTGCATCGAATGCGACGAAGCAGCCGGGCGAAAGCTAGCGGATGATTACGAGATTCAGCGGGGACAGCCAGCACACTCCATCACCGCCGACACCTATCGAACTGTGTGCGAGATGGCTAATCAGCCCCGAGTAAGTACCGTTAAGTACTCGGCGTCTTAATTATTGTTGCGTGCGGGAACCTCGTCGTTCCGGCAGGCGAACCGTGTAGTATGTGCGTAGTGTGCGAAGCGGAAAAGCCGGTGGCGAGCGCCGATCCTCGAGAAGTCTAAGAGAAACGAAACTAGAAGTTCGACCAATCCCGTGCGTGCTAGAGTGAGAAAGCATATATCCCGATACTTTCTGTCTCTCTCTTTCTGACTCGGTCACGCTTTTTGTCGCGAAATGCTACCTCCAGTTAGTATATGCTCGAAGCTTGTGCCACTGCCAACTGCCGGACAACAGGGTTTCTTCGACGTAGAATCCTTAGCAACTGGGTAGTAAGAGTATATTACTTGTCTACAATCCTACCCCATTACAATACATTGTATCAGTAAGTTTATGGAGCCCTATCTGCTGTAACAACCAATGAAGTTATTTCTTCAGTATTATGGAGCCCGGGGTTCACAAAATCACCATGTTTGAAAGAGACAGCGCTACAGGATAAACAAACGGCGGGCTCCATAAACATACATATAAATATTTATATATACATTAATGATATATACCAAAAAATATATCAACTGCTCCAATAAAAATAGATATTTTATGTAATTTTTCCGTTTTTAGATGTACATATTTAAACGTGAATTACACAGTAAAATGAATAATGTCAAGAAAATTTTTACAGAAATTTTGGATGTTAATCACAATTTAGCTGTGCTTAGCAAATAATTTAATAATTAAAATAAATAACTTTGTTATATAATTTTAAAACGACAAAAATTAAAAGTAATTTGATTATATTTGGTTACAAAAGACAGTTTCAAAAATAAGAGTGATGCAAACTCTATTTGACATAGTGACATATTTCATACCTTTAAGGGTGGAAAATAATATTCAAATTCTTGAGTCCTGTAGAATAGCGTTATTACTTTTTTATTGATTATTATCCAATACATTTGATTATCTTTTAAAAATTAGCAATAAAAAAGTATGAGGTTTCAAAAAAACATAAAAGTAGCTAATTACAGATTAATTATCAAATTTTTCTGATATGTATTTTTCTAAAAATATATTTATTTTCAAAGGACAACCTGTAATTTAGACTAATTTTCTTAAATAAAATATGCACTGGCATTCATATTATTACTTTTTGGATATTATTATAAGGCGTTGCACAGATGAAAAGAATCTATGTCATTTTAATTATGGATTCATAACATGCGTTTCATGAGCATACTATAATTTTATGATTCAATTAACTTTTAATACACGGGATGTTACGTTTTAAAATTTTGTATTCTAGATATCTACTATTCTTTTAATGAATAATGATAAAAAAAGATTGAATGAAAAAATGAAGTTATAATATCGTTATACTATTCTTATTATTCTAGAGTTGGATCTAGCACTTTTCCGTTGTTTCGAACCTTAATATTATATTTATAGGAAGGTTCAGCTTCTGGTAATACAGTACTTGATTCGTCGTCTTGAATTTTTTGTAACTTTTCTTGTATATGCATAGATGACTTTGAATCACTCTGATCTGAGGGATAATCTTCATCGAGAGACTCGTAAGGACCAATAGTATGAGCTTCAATTTCTACATTTTTATTAAGCTTTATTTCTTGTTTATGTCCAGTTTGTGGTGGAATTAGTTTTGTTAAAACTGAACTCCTTACAACTGAGCGAATATTATGAGTTTCTAATTCAGCAAAAATATTTTCTCTATTAATAGGACTATCTGTGAATAGACTCGTGATATCAGGAAGGTGTTCAAATCGATTATTTTTTTTTAAATTTGATGTTTCTAATATTTTTGAAGTAGGTTCAATCCTCATTTTATTAACATCTTTATTTAAATCAATCTGTTTGGTTGTCATAGATATATCTGTAGAAGAATCAAGGTTTTCATTTTTCATTATACCATGAATGTTTATTTCGTCAAAGTTAGATTCAACGGATCCTGATACTGAAGACGGAGTTGTTTTCGCTGTATCCTCAATGGATGTCATCATAGATGCATTCAAATTAGTGGAATACGGCTTTCGGTTGCTAAAAAGAAAATGTTCTTATTACTTGTCAAAAATATATTATTTTTTTTCATCTTACTTTAATGTTAACAAATATTTATGTTCATTATTATACTTTTTTAACTCTTCAAATAAATTTTGGATATATTTTCATAAATTCAGATTTTATAATTTTAATACTATAATACATTTTGATTTTCGAAACACAAGCACGATTTTTGCGTTTTTGTTAATCAAGAGCAACTAGGTACACTACACTAGGTATTGCTGGTTGAGAATATTTTTAACATTTGCTATAGTAATACAATTGAAATATAAATTAATTCCAAGAAAGTAATATTCAGTTAGATGTTTTGAATAACTTCGATGTAAAGATGAAATAAAAATTGAAACGTAGTCAAAAAGATATAAAACTCTAGAAAAATTGTTAATCAAACATCTTTTGCAAGAATAAGCTTTCATCTAATGTATCGAAATAATTATATCTATTAAGTCTTACAAGTATATCAAATACAACTAAAATTTATGCATAAAAATCAACATAGTATGCGTCATCCGGTCTCTCGTATGTGTCAGCGGATGCAAAATAATAGATCCTGCTCACGTTTCACTCGCTAGACAGGCCTGTAAAAACGAATTTTGTGCTTGGAGACTTAAAAAACATATTTTGGAACCAAAAAATAGTATATTATACAACTACTGTGCAAAACAATAGGTTTATATATACTCAGACGGAGAGTATAAATCTACTGCTCTGCACATGCTCCGATCTAAGTGTGTAAATCTTTTGTTTTGCGCACCGAAAATAAGCACGACAGCAGTGCTTTGCGCACGCCGTGTTAAAAAACTTCTTTTGAAGGCATACTCATGAGACAAAATTTTTGAAGTGATAACTTCTTATAGGCCAGTAAACTAGTGATCATGTCGCTACTTAAGCCTCTACATCAGCCAAATTTTTAGTCAAAAAATTGAGTCACTGTATCTCCTCTCCAACACATCATCAGTAGTGCAACAGAGGGGCTAACCAAATATGACGCAAACGAATGAATGCGCATGCTATATTCTCTCTCTTTCCCACTGTATTTGTTGCGTTACGAATGCAAGTTCGAATTCGCACACTAATTATGAACCATCTATAATCGTAGTGTTAATTCGATATGTTTTTCCAATTCTCAGGTCTGTTAGAATCGAAATGTATGTCATTTTATGATATTAAATACTATCCGCATAGCTATAAATGCAGCTTACGGCATGTTCCGCCTGCAATGGTCGAGTATGTATATATTAGATTGTTATATGATGTAATAACACTCACCGGATGTAACTCAGATTCGAATCAGGGATTTTAGTCAAACTAGATATGAATGTTTTAGATGATTCTGAAATACATTGGTAACCTAAAGTTCTCGACTTTTTTAGCAATATATTAAGGAAATATTGTACTTGTAAAAATATTCTATTTTTTATGTTAATTATTTAGCACGAAAAATAGTTATAAAAACTTGAAAAAAGATTGACAGCGGAGCGTTGTGATGATTTTACAACATTACAACAGCCCCCTTCCTAGGCCACAACGTTACCTGAGGGGAAATGAGGGCCGATCACAGCCTAATCCGCGGCTTTTTTCCCGCTGGAAGAGACGATCACCACTCACAAATACTCGTACAGAGCCTCACTTCACGCGCTAGAATCAACGATCTTCAATCACCATCGTTATTTATAACTCGGAACTGAGTTACTCGCTTTACACTCAGGTGTAGGAGGGCTCATTCGGTCGTTCTATAATCTTATACAGACCCTCATATGTTGGCGCAAGTTTTGCGGATGTTTTACGCATTACTAGATCGCCTTACGTCTGTTCTTATTATATTCTCGCTCCCGTTTCGCTCGCGCCTCGTCGATATGCTTCGTTACTAAATTACGCAACGCATCTAATTTCTTTATTCTATCTAAAATACTTCCGACGACACTCTCAAGATCGGGCGCGCTTATTTACTCTTGCTCCGCAAACTTTTAATCGGCCACACGTATCATACGAAATTCAGGAACGCAGGGGATATTGTATTCATCACATGTTTTAATTCATAAATGTGCGCGTCTTAATTTCTATTATCGGCTCCTACGAAAGCTGCAATCATAGTGTTTAATGTTCTATTGCTTCACTCGATGGGATTCCCCTGCTATCCATCAAGAAGTACCCCGGTGTCTCCCATCTAAAATGAACAAACTTCTCCAATGCTCGTGCGATTAATTTCCCATCGGCTTTTTTACCGGCTTTAACGGTAAAAAAAGGTTTAAAAGGTGTGAACTATATAAACTCGATGGAATGGCAAGGTAGTGGTTTGTAGTTTGAAGAACTCATCTCGTTTAGTAGCGAAGTTGTAAGTCTCGGTGTTACATTTGACAGTAAATTAAGTTGGAAACCGTACATTGATCAATTCATGAAAAAAGTAAATAAGGCCCTCTATAGCTTGTGGTTCATTAGGACATGTATCACCGAAAACTCCGCCAAAGATTAGTTGAGTCTAGACTAATGCACGATATACATAGACGCATCAACGAAAATTCCATAAGATTGATTGCTACGCCTACCCACGGCTGCTCTACTACACGACTACCCATCAAACCTTACGTTTCCATCTACGAAATCTTATATCGCTGATAGTGTTCGCAATCCCTTACGAAATTATTATTATCATAGTACATGCCCTTCCAGTAATACTCGCGCGCAACACGATCAGATTGATGACAGCCTTTTCAGGCTTTTCAGTAATTAGGTAAGATCGCATTATACATGGTAGTGAGGTTGCTCCATATGTACGGAACGACTTTAGAGTGATGAGACTAGCGTCTGCCAGTTCCCATAGGCTGGGAAGGTCCTCAATTCCTGAGTATCTATTCTGTCGCGTACAACAGAGTAATTCCCTCCCCCATCTTGGTTCGTGTCATCTAGAGACCTTCTCACGTTGTCATGCAGGAGGACGCGAACCTCCTTGAAGTTTTGCGCGATCTTGTTCCCCCTCTCTGAGTAAACCAGACGTTGTTAACATCTACTCATGTATCATGTTCTCTTTATTATTATTCTAGTTCTTCTAAATCATCATTAGAGTCACTCGGGAGGTGTCGAGTTGACCGCATATTATGTTACATTCTCGCTGGGGATCTAACATACTCGATCCTGGAGTGTGTCTACTCAGTATGATCATTCCTCCCAGTGTAATGTATGTAAGATTACAAGTGTATTACTAATCTGGAGCGCTGGCGCAACAAAAATGTATAAAGTTAATAAGTGAATATTTTTCCGCTTTGTTTTTTTATACAAGTTTAAATAGTTTTACAGCTTTTAATTATTTAAGGCTTCTTTATCTTCTGATTATCTGGTTATCTGTTTGCTGATAAGCTGGCTTCTGGTTATCTGGTAACTGGAGTCTGGTGCACTGTGGGTTTCAGCCATGGGGCTACTACACCCACTAACCTGGGCTCCTGATTCGCTGAAAACTTTTTAGTGTCTCTTACCATTACGTGATTGTTCTCTTTGGTTTAGTAGCGATTTATGAGATTGCTCCCTCAATCTTCTAATTTAGGGGCTGTTAGCTTTCTAGATCTACGTTGAAAGGGTTCTTAACACCGTTCGTGATCTCTTCGACCAGTCTCGACGTAGAGGTCTCAACACATGCAATAAGATACTGTAAATTTTAGCAATTCTAATTTTGGGAAAGGGTCCTAGCATGCAAAAAAATAGCACGGGAAATGTTCTTTTTTTCCTTTTTATTAGCCAAGAAGCCTGATGCATACAATCTAGTTTTAGGTCTACTGTAGCCTACATATCTCTTTAGTAAGAAAATACATTTCTTTTGATTGATCTCAAACAACAATAATATGCTTTTCTTTGATCAGAGGTGATAATAATAAATAAATACTTAAGGATAGAGGAGGTAGTTCTCCTAGTCTGACGTGCCCTCCACCATGCTTCTCCACACTTTGAGCACCGGGAAACCATTACGCCCCACTCCCCGCACGGCCGACAAAAAATCTGCAGCGACTAACAACATCCCATCCACGAAGGGCGGATGTCTCCACAGTTCGAATAATATATTTTCGGCCTATCCATCGCTGCTGTGCGAGTCATGAATCTTCTCGGCTCGTTCAGCGCTGGGGTGGATGGCACAATGGGGGGTGGAGGTTTTAACGTCATCCTGGAAAGGGAGAAATCTTTAGGAACATGTGTGAGGGGGAGATATCTTTAGGGACATGTGTGAGGGGGAGATATCTTCAAGGAGAGGTGGTTGGTTTCGCAGCTGTTAGGATGTCAATTATTGGGCTCTCAATCCGTGGGGTTTTGACAGCTGATGTGCTCGCTATTGCTGCCTGCTTGGTCACTGCTGCTGATGGTGGAAGTGCGGCGCAGGGTAACAAAGCCCTCCTTATCTCCTGTAACTGCTGTTGCATTTCGACAACAGTGGCGAGAAGTGCTACTGCTGCCAGAGATCGGAGCTGGAGGGTAGTTGGTCCGCATGCGGTGGCTGCGTGTACAGCGGCTGTTTCCCACGCCTCTTTCATCTTCGACTCGTCCGTATACTCTTCATCTTCTTCGGCCTCGAAGCTGGCGCTGCTCGCTGACTCCCCTTTTACGGGGATGACCTCGTAGTCGTCGGAAAGCGGTGCGCTCACCTATAATTTGCGCTGCCCCTGGCCAAGGGGCCAACGATGATCGTTTTGAAAGAGTGATGGAACGGCCTGTCTTTGGCGGTCTGCTCCGTCTTCTAGATAGTTGTAGGGTGGATGGTCGGCCGCCCGATGCAGTCCCAGCAGACTGTTCCTCTTCTCGGGACTGATGTACAGTCTTAGCTCCCTCAGCAATTTGTACTGAGGGAGAAGACTTTTCCTGGTCCCTCCTTTTCGTTGGCGGATTGGGAAGGGCAATCTCTCTATTGTTGGAGTTCTAAAAAGGGGTCAACAGTCGGTTTTCGGGTGACTCTGGGGGGAATATACTTTTTAAGGTCATTTACGTCGGATTTAACTATCTTTCTAGTATGTAAAAATGCGGAAAGCGCTTGACTCTGTCTAACCAGATATCCGGATTTGGAGGAGAAATGGGAGTTGGATGCTCTAAGTGGTTGCGTAGGAATAGCGCTGGCTGTGGCTGTCTTCTGAAGTTGTGAAGAGCAGGCAATATTTTTGTAGTTGCATATTTTATGTTATTTAATGCGTAGTGAAACTGTCGAAAATATAAATTCCAATCATTATGATCCTTTTTTAGAAAGGCTGCAATCATGCCTTTCAATGTTCTATTAACTTGCTCGACGGGATTTGCCTGCGCATGGTATGGAGGAATAGTACTGGGTGTATATCCGAGGTATTTTACTTCTGCAACACAGGATCGAGACTTCTCTTTGTTAACATTGACTCTAGCGGTTTTCAAGGCTTCTAGAAGCAAACATAAGTACTTTAAATGATTATCAAAATTCTCAGTTACAACCACAATATCATCGTGGTAAACAGAAACATGGGGCTTTATTCGGGTCTAATAAGCTTGTTCATCAATCGCTGGAATGCGGCAGGCACTTTCGTCAACCCGTATAGTATTCGCGTAGATTATATAAGGCCACGACTCGGTACGGTAAATGCGGTAACTTCTCTACTTTTTCGATCTAAAGGCTTCTGAAGATGCACATTAAAACTAGAAATAATGATTATTATAATATAACAAATTTTGTGTAAAGTAGAAACAGGAAAAGTTTCTGTTTGATCATTCAATGATACTAGACAGAGCTTTTTCCTATTTATGACAGTGTCATTAGTAATTGAATTAGTTAATAATATGAATATATTCTCTTTAAACAATAACAAAGAATAAAGTTTTCTAATATAATATAAAGATATATCTACTAACTTTACCAGTATCTTACTAACATAGCTCTGGCTGTTGTATAATATCCTGTGGGGTAATTTCTGACACTGGCGTATGTTATTTTTTCAAAATTGCTCAGCATAGCAGGGCATGTAAGACCTATGGCACAAGTTACTCTGTAATGAAGAAATATTTTCTTATGTTGAGTTGACGAATCACATTTAGAAGAAGATGTAAATACAATATCGTTAATAACTATAATATCGTTATGTTTAGACTGATGTTTTAATGAATACATGGAGTTGATGTAGGTTTGTTGCCTCTTATTTCTCGGTCAAAGTGGATGATAGCCTTTTTTGATCCAAGGTAGTTAATGTCACCGCAGGACATTCGATAGCTGCTGGATTGGATGACTACTCTCTTAAATTTTGCCTCATTGTTTTCATCAGCCATTTTATCAATTTTGTCGAAGACTGTTTCTATTGGTAAATAATTTTCAGTGTTGAATATACTGTTAATGCTTATTATTGTCGCTCCTTTGATAAAATGAATGTGTTTGATGCCAGAAATTTTCTGGTAAGCCCATTGATCACAATTGCTTATTACATGCTTTTTTATTTGTTCCTCTTTAACAGTTGTGCTTGTGGTCTGTAAGTTCCTAGTTAGGTCAATATTTTCTACTGCGGTTCTATTAGTAGTTGATTTGATAGTTCATACGCTAATTATTTGGTTAGTTTTCGATTAATTTATTCAGAGACTAGGCAATCTAGCTACATAATAACGAGTTGTCCCCCATTCTTCTCAATAAATATAACAATATTCAATTTTTAATATTACATTTTATCACTAAGTTTTAAAATAAACTTGGAACTACAGTTTCAAATGCAATGTTGGTCCGTATTTCCAAGTATACTTGAATATTCAATGATAGAATCAAAATTTAAAAATTTGAAATTGTTAGATTTATTGAAAAGAATGGGGGACAAGTGGTAATATGTTGCTAGATTGCCTAGTCTCTGAATAAATAAATAATATCGTGTTTCCGGTAATGCAGGAATCGCGTCGGTATCCTACGTCTTCTTAACTCACTATTCTAGAAGGTGTGGAATTCTCAGGTATTAGTCATCGGGAAGAAAGAGGTCTGTAATGGACTCGGGGAGGCCTGGGCTATAGCAGCGAAGGGAGCATATAAATTATTTGTGAAGCTTCCCGTATCCAGGGATAGTTTTGCTCGAGAAGAGGCCTTAGCGTCTCTCCCAGTTCCCATTTCCCACCATCCAGGGTGATCTACATACCAGGTAAAAGCGTTCAATTGTACCTGACTTTCCGCACCGTCAACATGTTGACTGGGGGTACTCACTCTTCCAATGGCCTAATTGTCTGCAGCTAAAGCAAATTTGTACAGCCTTCTTTGCATTCGTCTCTGCTTTCGTGAGTCGGGCTGTTAGAGTAGGAGGGCTAGAAGTCTCATGTCATATTTCTCGTCCGATAAATGGATTGTGAATTCGGTTCCGGGAAAATTTGTTGGGTTTGCCTGGGGGGGGGGGGTTTCTCTTGGGAGAAGATTTTGATTGATCAGGGGTAAACGGGGGAATTTTCGCGTTACAACTCTCTACACGTGCCGCAATTCCCTACTCAACAGTCTCGCCTTGAGCCACTCTCGTTTGCTTTGGAGTTTCGTACGCTCTTTTGGGGAAGCTAGATTCTTCCGGTGACAGCAGCGGCTTATAAGCTTTCGCTTGTAGTCTACGTAGTTCTTTCGCTTTGCCTAGCTTTTGTAGTTTCCTAAAATTCGAAAATCGGGCCCGGAAAATGGTTTGGCGGTACGATGGGTGTAAGTTTCTGTATGTTGTGAGTTGTTCATATGTCGATACTGGTAGTTTTACTCGAACTAACAATTTTCTAAATTTCACTACGTAAGTGCTAATCTCTTCCCGCCAATCTTGTGTGCGCGCGTTGATTTCCAGACACAACCGTTCCTGCAAGTCGTCGGGTCCGAATTTTAAGCGTAAAGCTACCATAAAGCGTAAAGATACGCCCTACGTATGCCAAGTTTTAAATTCACGAATAAACCATTGAGCCGCTAGATCATCGAAACCTGCGAATAACGTTCGCATTAAGTCCTCGAGTAACAGACCAAAGGTATCTTTACACACGGTTAAGCGAACTAAAAATTTCTTCGGGACCTCTTTTTTCGGTACCCCGGAACGAGATATTCCATTTGTTTGAGAGATCACACGCACGACTCTCTCTAATAAACGTAGAGTTTTGACTGCCCCATCTTCTACTATTCCTATCGCACGAGTAAGTATGTTCACTTTTGGCGGAAGTTTCAGGAGCTATTATTCTTTTATTATTTGACAGACATTTGGTGGATGAAACCGGCCCTGTAAAATTTTTTGAGGGTCATGACTGAGTGGTGGGTATGGAGTCTGAAAGGGGGACAGGTGGAAGAGTGGCATCTATCATTCTTCATTATAGTGCTCCTCAAAAAAAAGCCTACGTAATCGCTTGTTGGCGCGCATTGTATTCGATCGTCCCGCATTTTGTTCCTTCCATCGGAGGATTATTGCTCGTCCGCGTAGCGTGATAACTTAAGGCCCGTAGTTCATGGCTTTAGTTCGCGACCTACAAGTGGATTGGAAGGTGGAAGTACATACAATGTTCGTTCATGCGCGGACAATAAGGGAATTTATCGTCTGCTCTATCCAGCTCTTGGTTTTGAAAATAATTTTACTAACGACGATTCATCTGGGACAGGATGGTCAATTTAAATCATAGGCATATTTGCAGGTGTTGAGAAATTATGTCTGTCATCAAAGCTAGCATTTCACTACGCGGTTCCAACTCTAAAGTACTTTCTCACTTTATAACTTTCCAAACGGTCACGCAATGGCGTGGTATCATAGCAAATATTTAATTTTCGCCGTAGTGGGTGCAATATAACCTTGCCGTCGGCTAGTTCATCGATCTAGCTTTTAATAAATTGACGGCCTTTAACAAGGTCCAGATTAATTAATTCGTCTCCAATGCTAAACGAGGACGACAAACTTTTATCTAATTCATCCATGTCTTGCCTCGTTATCCTACGCAGGAGAAAAGACTATATACGAGAAAAGGTAGCCCAAGAATAGCTCAGTAGCTCACAGTTTCTTTTAAACTTGACCTGGTTAGTTTCTACTAATTCTATTCACAACACCAGAGAAATGTCTGTTAAGATCTAATGTAAAATTACTAGGTAATTGGTGCTTCTAAACAGTTAAGCACAGCTTTAGTTAGAGTAAGAATAACTATGAGATTCTCTGCAAAAACTCAGAAAAAGCAATAAAAATATTAAGTAAAGCGATTTTTAAAAGACTTTTATTTTACGCAAGATAATAAAATATTGTTACACTCATACGTACATACAATAAATAATAACAATTACACAGCCCCACAAAAAAAAGAAAGTGGTCTAACCCAGAACACTGATTATCATATCCTTATGTATTTTGAT
>JAWWEQ010049391.1:0-13602 GCA_035583055.1 Torymus tubicola
CATCAAAATACATAAGGATATGATAATCAGTGTTCTGGGTTAGACCACTTTCTTTTTTTTGTGGGGCTGTGTAATTAATCATAGACACCTAGATCTACCTACCCCCCGCACTGCGTGCTGCTAAAGAAAAATTCAAATCTTATAAACCCTAAACACCGAAACCCGCACCTACCCCAAACACGTAGGGAGTTGCTAATAGATAGTTTAAAGATGTAACCCTCAATATCTGGACCTACCCACCCCACGCACAGTTGTTAATGAAAAGTTTAAATCTCATAAATCCTAAACTCCTAAACTTACCTACCCTACGCATAGCAAGTTACTAATAGGAAGCTTAAAGTATTGAAACCGGAAGCTTCTAAACCCACCTACAACGGGCTGCTAATGGGCTTTTGCAATTCACGTTTCGATTTCTTTAATGCGTCTTTCAACTGATTAATGACAAAAAAAAACTAGAAATTCAAGCACAAAGGAAGAAATTTCAATAATAATGGTGTTTCTAACATATTTGATGCAAATGCAGTACATTCAATGTAAAGTACACCAAATATCTAACATATCAGATTAATGACCTTGTAAAGGATTTAGATTGATTAAATAAGACAAATGGGTATAGGAATGATTTAATAACTTTATATAATACTTACAAAAGTTACAATAATTAGAAGTACATACATACGCATCGTAAGAAGTTCTTTTTGTCCTAAAATTACATGTATCTCCGAAACAGTAAATCTATCTAATATTCGCTTAACTTTTTCAAGCTCGATATAAATGCGTCCGCGTAGTTCTTATAAGGGGTTGTGTTCATGAAAAAATGTTTCTTTTTTTTTTCTTTGAAAGTGAGAAAATAGAGCAATTTTCATATGTAAAGTACTGATTGTGGGTTTCAGTGTTGAGTCATACAAAAAGGCACTACATTACGATACTTTTATTATCGATAAGATCGATATAAAAATAGTGGACTTATATGTATAAGTAGAAGACGTATGGCGAGCATTTACATTGGCTCGATAATTTTTACACACTTGTTTTGTTATGATTAGTTCACGAAATCACATTTCGCGAAAAACTCTTACTTTTCCCTGCTAACTCCAAATTGTTTTTATAGACTTAGTATTATTAATAACGCATGACTAAGTAAATGTGCATTTCAGCAAGATATTTTAATCAACGTACGATATTTCCGTTGAATATCAGATCTTACAAAATTAAATTTATACGTTTCGAAACAATTGGTTTCATTAAATTTATCGATAAAAATTTATACGGAATGTAAGAGTAAATTTGATGATCTGATATTCAAGAAAGTATTTTCCAGATTTTATTAAGAAATCACTCAATAACTAATAAATATAAATCACTAATATTAATAAAACTTTTTACATATTCATATAATAATTCTTAATTTCTGGACGAAAGTGACATGAGCGTAGTTCAAAATTACCTATGATGACCTTACAGTCATAAAGTAAGTTGACATTTCGTACAATTTTTTTTTTTTTTTTTTTTTTTGTAAAATGTAGATGTATCATATATGATTCAGAAGAGTACGACACACAATAAATTTATCGACATATGGCAATTGATGATTGATACAAGTTGAAAGTGCGCTCCAATCAATAAATCACTCACAGATTTCTTCGACCGATGCTGTACAAAAAATATTCCTTTTTATCTACAATATCGTTTCACGTTAATGCTGATTATCATAAGCTGAGTGTCAAAGTCGAATATTCTTTGAATGTTTTAATCATTCCAGCTGCTCTTGTGTGTACAGGATAAAACAGTTTCTTCAATCACTGGGCCGTTCAACCATTACCAGAACTATGACATGTAAGTCTATTACAAATTTCTTATAAACATTACCATTTTATATGAAATTCTACTTGTTTTTCAAACGCATAATTAGTAAACTGATCTTAAGCCTACGAATTCCGAGGCACATTATGTCAACAAATGTAAGATCGCTTTTTAAGGCATATAGAGAGTTTCAAGCAAGCGGTAATACAAGGCATTTTATTTTAGCATTATAAAAATAGCAATTACTAGCTATCACACAAGCTCGTTACGTCGGTAATGTGTATATATTTATATATGATATTGTTCTCTCGTACCGCTCTATAAATTTCGTTACACTCTAATAAATGTATATAAAGTGCGAAACACTATACTTTCACATGAACATTGATTCTTTTGAACACTTCGTCTGCTTCGAAGAAGAAGAGGACAGTCTTAAAAAACTCGTTCGATATTACATTTCGTTCGTCATTTAAAATAAAATTAGCAAAAAGCATAACAAAACATGCTAAGTATTATTCATTTTACCTTTCGAAAGTGAGATAATAAACCGCTTATCAACCATGCCAACATAAAAATCGCATACCGAAGCAAAGCTAAGTAACTGGGCAATGTCGATTCCTCAGAAAGAATATTTTTTGCAATCTTCAAAACTCCTTTACCTACAAACCCACAATAATTCGATCGCTTAAATATTTCTATAATATAAAGTTGCATTCATCGTCAGCAATTTCCAGTCATCTTCCCAAGAGACTTTCCTCTCTCTCTCTCTCTCTCTCTCTCTCTTTTTTTCTCTTTCCCAGAAGAGCGTGCAATCAAAAGCCACTCCAGCCGAATACGTCGGAAAAATCGATACATCCGCATGTACACATGTATTGAATGAATATGCTTCACTGGTGTTTCTTAGAGTTCGAAGGCACGCTTGCAGGTGACGAGGGTGGCTACAACGAGGAGTGGTAGACTGAAGCTAGCGGTGACCGCAGAGTCGCGCGTTGAATCGCGTTCGAGGGCAATGTTGATTGCTTGCATCAGTGGATACTGGAAATCACGCGCATCAACGCGACCTCGACGATGTTGGGGTATGCAGTCGCCACGGAAATCGTCCGTGTCCAAGCTCCAGACCATCACACCACCAAGGCCTTTTTGCATCGCTAGATGAACCTGTGATTCAAAGTTTATATATTAGATTTGTACACATTTTTTTTCAAGATATTTTTATACGTTTTGGTATTTCAGAGTTGTTACAGATTATTCGAATTTATTTTTAAGTTATATATAAATAATTATCGTTGTTATTCCCTTTCTGTAATAGGTAAAAGAATAATTTAGTATAGGTAATGAAAATGAATCAAGAGGGTTTTGTCAAAAATAGGTTGTGACATCCCTTGATAACCAATAACTTTAGAAGAAAATTAGAATTTTTGGAATTTTAAGAAATTGATAGCTTCGAAGTACAGTCGTTAAAAAGCTTCCTCCACCAAAAAGAAAACGCGTATTATACATTTTTTTTATTCAGAATCTATTGTCGGATTATTGTAGATACCTACACTGTACGTGGAATAGATAATGACGTCTATAGCGTCTAGACGAAAGGGGGGACGCAGCGACGCGTCGCTAACGATAATACATCGCGCGCGCTCTCAGGGCTTCTTTTAATAAATCGAAGGTTATAAATTATTCCTTCTTATAAATTCTAAGAATACATAACTATTCAATGTAAAAGTCCTTAAGTCAAAAGTAAAAAAAAAACCATCTAATAATATACCACTTCAGCATATACCTAAATATTCCAACAAAATTTCCCGAACATCATACCAAAATCGTTCAAAAAAATAAATAAATAAATAAATAAAATGTTCACCTTAGCTTGTATGCTCTTCGCGCTATCGTAAACGATGACCTTATGCTGTGATATCAGCATAGCATACGGCGTACTACTCAGATTATCCCACTTGTCGATCCAGGTATCATTCGACAGCAAGTAAAGGCAAATCTGCAAATGTATTATTAATATATACATATTGTATTAATCCATTAACAAAATAACACGGACGGTACCATCGTTTCTTAAAATTCACCGCATACCTCGTTGTATCCAAGGAAACCTTCCTGAGCGTTGTACGGTCCAGACCAGCTGTTAGGCAAGCTCCGTTTACCTATTGGATTTTCATCTGGTGACCTTAGCGCTTCTGCTAACACGTAGCCCCTGCCATACGTCGGTAGGCCGAGGATCATTTTATTCGCCGGCACGCCAGCTGCCAGCATGTAGTTTAGCGTTTTGTTCTAAAACAAAGTTATATGATCGTTATGTTTCTTTTTTCGTTTCGCAAAGAATATATAATTTCGTATAGTGCATATATATAGAGAGAGAGAGATAAATGATTAATTTACCACTTCGTATAACGCTGCGTTTGGCATAACAACACCGCCTTCCAGCACGTGATAATCGTAGGTCATGATGTGAATGTAATCCAAGACTTTGGAGATACCTCTGAGATCGTAACGTTTGTCCATACTCTCCGTATCAGCGGATATAGCCGCGGTTAGCAAGAAATCGTGTTTTCTAAATTCCGTCCTCAGGTCCTGTAATATTCAATGAAAAATCATTAGCTTCTTTTCACCAGTTTGGTTAATATATGCTGTGGCTTCGCGGAAAACCCATATATATATATATATATCCACTTTACATATTTTTTACCATATAGTTATACTGAATCAATTAGTGATCATATGTCTATAAGAAATCGACTGTCACTTATATGGTTATTCCGAGAAGTTATAAGAAAATATTTTAGTGGAGTTATATGATTGTCCCAATCTCAATGGCACTTACGTTAGTTTTCCATTAATTCACAAGGATGAAAAAAAAGAAAAATAACAGAAAACGTAGAAAAAATATTTTAAAAGTGTAAAAAGCCAAAAAGATAATTGGATAAAATAATTTACTTGAAAAGTAGAGTTATAGTACTTTTTCGAGAATTATTTTGAAAAAATGGACTTACAGCGTATTTTTCATGGACTATATCTTAGCACTTTTCGATCTTATTACATGGTAGAGGACTTTTTAAAAGTATATAATCACACAAATTTCGAAAATTTGTCACTTATATAGCTATTCCAGAAAGGGGAAAAATACATAACAACATACCTCTAGAAGCGTGACAAAGTTGTATCTATCGTATTCCGCGCCACCTCTCGCTGTCGGGAACTCCCAATCTAGATCCATACCCTGAAAGTTGTACATCCTGGAACCCAGTCAAAGCAAAAAAAAAAAAAAAAATTACACGTCAATATAATAACACACATACATATATATATCCTCTCGACAACCCCTTACTCATCACTATATACACTTATATATATTCCACATTTTCTTAACTCACCGCAAAAAGTGCACGACACTGGTGACGAAGCGTTTTCTCAGATGCGGTCGTTTAGCCATCTCGGAGTAGTTGTAGCTGCCCTCGTTCCAACCGCCTACGGCTAGCGAGACCTTCAATCCGGGGTACAAATAACGTAGCTGCGTCAGCTTACGGTAACCGTCCTTGCCTGTGGAAAACGGATCTTTGCGTATAAAGCATTTATTAAAATTCATTTCTTGTTCCTTGATACCGATTATGTGGTTATATATCGCGCGGAGATAAAAAATTTCTTTTTCATATACATACGCACACGTAGAAGAACAAAAACAATTATTTTAAATAACACATCGACACATATATACAAGAGATATCGGGGTATATATCTATGCACACATGACTGCTACGGTTGAGATGGTAGAGGTACGAGTAGGCTATAATATATAGAGATGAAGGTCAAAAAGAATGGGTATACAGGGTTGGTGGCTAGAATAAAGAAAAAAAAATTGTAAAAAATTATTTTCTCCAATAGTTATATCTGACATTGTTTTGCAACTGTGGTGGTTTTTTTTTGGTAACACATGTGCTTACACAACATCTAAAAAAAAAAAAAAATTAAAACAGAAGTTTAGGTTACGACGAGTAATATTATATATATTCACAAATATATTATATAGAGATTATTATATTTATGAGGTGAGGTTAATAATGTTTCAAGTTATATAATGACACTGAAAATTTATCATGACCATAATAATCATGGATATAGAAATTGTCAAAACTTCTTAAAGAACAAAAATTTTAATTATTGCCATAATTTATCCATGCTATGATGACAGTGTCGATTACATATTGAAACTTTAAACATATTGGAGGAATACATATATTTACGATTGAAAAACTATAATACATCAATTCACAATTACTTTACATAACAATAAAAATAAATTATTTTTATATAGCTATATACATAATAAACGTACCAAATAAATAACGCTATAATATGAAATTAATAAATGACCACAGAACTAAGTAAAATTATATATCAAATAATAGTTAAGATAAAAATTTCAAAAGTAAATATTTTTCATTCCTATTTAAATAACAAATACAAATTTACTATATTTACTAAAAATTTTCAATAAATAAAGCAAACTTAACAAATAAGCTTGAAAAATTTGTTCGATTTCGTTTTCTATGTTTCTCAAAACAATACTCAAAAAATTTTTATATATATAATTAATCATATACTTCTCCCCCCAAAAAGGATCTATGTTACAATCGCAACGAACAAACTTCCCACGCTTGCTCATCTTAACAGAAACGCATATATACACGCGCGCGTGCACAACATCAATGAAATAAATCACACGACAAACGGCGACAAATCACTATATGGGCAATTGTCAACTGAACCGTCATGCAGTTCAATTCATCATAGAGCAGACACGTTTCTTATAATATATAATAATATCACGTACAATAATAAACGTCGTGATCTTACCATTATGCACCTCGAGATCCTGCCAGGGATCGAGGCTTCTGATTTCGAACGTCGATGCGTTTAATCCTGCGAACGCGTAAATCAGGTGAGTACAGTGTTCGGGCCTGATATCCTGAATTGTAAAGGATCCATTTCCCTGCCTGTACGCAGCCCAGCTTTGGTAATAACAAGCGACATACTTGTTGTGGTTCGGCTTTTTCACGTGGCCTGTAAAGGATAGATTAAATTTCATGAGACAACATAGTCGCGTGCGTATCTGGTATTTGTCATTTTTTTTTCTTTTTTTTTCTTTTTCTTATATCGATTGAAGATTCTTTTTCCTTTTTCGGTTTTATATATCGGTATACGTTTTATGGGTCTCTGCGTGGGACGTTTTTTTCGGTAATTGCTCGTCGGTGCGTGAGATTTAGAAGTTATGAGGAGCAATAAACGCTGGCTATAGTATGGAAGGATCAGTTGAACGACAAAGAAAAAAGAAAGGACTGTATATATATATATACATATTTTTTTCTGTTTTTATGTATATTTATATACACGCGCGTATATACGTGAATATACATCAGCATCGAGATGTAAACGGGAGGAAGCTTTTTGTTTTATAACTTTTTTTTTATATTGTCGATAAAACAGTTTGTATTCATGACCAGTCTTTAAAAGCTTGATGAGAATTTAGGTCACGTGAAGATGTCAAAAGCAGGGTTATTGTTTATTATACCTTCGTTTTCATAAAAAAAAAAAGAAAGAAAAATTTACGAGGTGTCGAGTGCAGTCAGCCTACATTACTAGCCCCGCCTTCAATTAAGATAAAATCGGAAAAGCGCACCCTAACCGAGAGAGTAGGTAAAAATCAATAGCATCGTAATTTTTTTCGGCTCGAAAATCACGAGAGTAATCTTGACAATCTCTATATACTGAAAATTATAATATATATTCGACGCAGAACCAAGAGACTATATAAGTAAAAAATTTTTCATTCGCTATATATACCACCGCATAATCTTCGCCCTTAATTTTTATTCTCCACACTAAACGATGAAAAATCGTGAAAAATTTCAATTAAACGCACCCCCCCCCCCACGACAAATCACCCTCGTTACGCACACAAAAGAACTCCAATATATATCCTCCTCTCTCTCTCTCTCTCTGACCATCCCAGACGCAGAAGAACCAACGCGGCGCCTCTGTAAAAACCAGCCCATTTGTATTCCATCGTCACCGACAACCTGCATATATATATATAACAGCAGTCCATGCCAGCTACCCACAGCGCTCATTTGACTGTATATATACGCGTTCGTCGCAGCCGGCGACGCGAAATTAAGGGTGAAATTATCGATCTATATATACACACACTCTCTCTCTCTCACTCAACCTATGCGTCACACCGTCGCACACACTCTCTCTCTCTCTCACCCTAATCTACGTATATATAGCATTCTGCTGCTGTTACGACCGTGTTTGGATGAAAAAAAAAAAGAAGCAAGGGGGGCGCGGCGGGTATTATCGTGCATATGCATCGACATGCCCTGCCTGCCTATGTGCCTCCTCCCTATACCGAAAAGAAAAGGAGGTCAAGTTAATGGGCTGGACGTAGTATATATATATACGGTGGAAAGAGTATATATATATAAGCGCACGCAAACGGACGACCGAAAGATATTTATGGCGTCAGCGTTGTTGCGATGGTCGTGGACGAATTGCGTATGTGTGTGTATAATAGCAAAAGGGGATTGCGTAATCGCGAAATGGGGAAGAAAGTGCTGGTATATATATGTATGAGTGGGTTTGTTTTTGTTTGGATGGGTGGTCAGTGGGTGTACCGTGTGTGTTCGGCGATCTTTTGGGCAAGTTTTTTTTTCCACTTTGCGGTCGGTATGGGTATAGTGTGTGTGGAGTAATTTTTGCATAAATTTAAGTTGTACTTTTGTATATGTTAGGATGTTAATGGATTAGGATGTGGAGCGGTTACATTTTATACTTGAGTATAATAAAAAGCGATGACACAATATGTAATTGTCGTTTATATAAAATACTTGGTTAATTAATATAGGATGAATGATATAATACGGGCTTTGGTATATGTATTCGAAACAAATTGCACCTATAAATTTTGAAGATTAAGATTTCAAAGTACAGATACTTAAAAGTGGCTTCGAATGAATAGAGCCTTGTCCGTTAATTCACTATATGGGCTGTGCGAGTATACTATATATATATATATATATATATAGATGAAGACAAATATTTGTCGAGTCGCTATTACAATGATCTTAAAATTATGATGGATCATGTGATCACATATATACACTAGCTGTATACGATAAGGAAAAGATAATGGATATTTTTTATTAAGAGCCAAATGAAGAATTAAATTAAATTTTTTTTTCTTCTTTATATTAGCATATAATAAAAGGTGACTTGACTCTGCGACGTGACATAAAGATATATGTACCGTGATATATATATATATGTTACACCCAAATGATATGAAGGAAAAATCAATAAAAGACTCGACGAAAGTGTAGGATGACACGACAAAAGTTTTTGTGTATATGATTTTTTTTCCAGACCACTCCAACCCTTTCACAGCTGCTTATAGTACGCATTGTTAAATATTTGAGATCGCTTTTGAATCAAATTACATTCTTTGTTAAATTATCAAGTACCACGTAACTTTATACACTCAAGATATTAAGTGTTTCTTTTTCTTTTTTATGAAATTTATAACGTTGGTTGCAGGTCTCTATATCATAAAAAAAACTCATCAAAATAAAAAGTACATATATAAGAAGAAAAAGAAATTCCAACGAATCGTCGCAAAGGGACTTTTTACATATATAATAAATGCCATTTCTCCTTGCATCCAGTCTACATGGAATGCTTGAAATTTTCCAACCACCTCGTCACTGCGAAAAAGTCATCACTTGAGGAAGAAATGAGTTGACTTGCCAGCTTAATATACATACATATAATCTAATATAATCGTCACGATAGACGTATACTATATACATATACTGCACCATCGTGCAACGACCGAGAAAGAAATCGAGCCCTTGCTCAGCGAACCAAAAATGGAGCAGAGAGCAAGCGAGAGAGTAATTGCGCGAAAACGATGACAAATTTATATATAGGAAGGAAAAAAAGGTCTTGCGCGTGTATACAGCTAAGGAAGTCGTCAATTAAAGGCCCACTGCTTGATTGAACTCGCTACAATGATGAACGAGCACACGCATGTGTTGCGTTTATGTGTCTCTCGGACAGACGAGAGATTCTTTTGAGAAATGTGCGTGATGATAAGAGGAGGGGGATAAGGAAGTTATACCTGTAAGAGATAAGTCCGTTCACGCGTTAAGATTAAAGTTATCTACTGGATTATAATAGGAAGGGCAATAAGATGAATGATATCCGGGATATCGTTATACACCTGTGATGCTTGGCCGTGTATTAGGTAAATTATATCTTTGTCGGTTAGGTCAGACAATTAGCGGGAATTAAGTGTTATAATATAAAGAAGTGCGTATAATATGTATGATATTTGCTAATCAGTAAATTGGTGTTATATAGTTTATTAAGCCTAAAATTTAAGCGAAGTCCGTTTATGGTATATCTACAGATGAAAGTCTAAAACAAATTAGAATATTATATATATGATATACCCATATATCTGTTCAGAAGTTCTCAATTACACCTTATTAATCTCTGTGCATTAATAACCCGCGAGCTAGACAATGTACTCGCTATATATACACGACGATTATATATTTACCAGTCGCAATAATTCTCATTTGCATGGCAATCATGCAAAAAAAAAAGAAGAAAATGAGAGCAACGATCCAGCAACGTCGTGTATCTTCATGATGATGATGATGATGATGAGAGTTGAACAGTTTTTATAGGAGTCGATTTTCTTTTTCTATACACCGGCGAGGAGAATTATAATAACCCGCCGGCGTACTACTAGAATTTTGCTTAAATTAGGCGTCGGGAAGGCCTATTATAATTGCAAGGTCTTCATAAACGTCTTTTAATCTTATTACGGAATAATAAGTATATAAGCCACCTACACAAGGCCGCGGCGCGCGCGGAGAAATTGATACATTGAGGCTAACATGACGACCGACGCGTATAGCTATATATATAGTGGAAGGTATACCTATGTGAATATGAAAAATATTGTGTACGTTGTCGTTGCTCTGAATTTAAAAAAAAATTGTGGAATAGTAGCGTTGTTTGGTACCGCTGCTGCGTAAACCAATAATCAACGGTATATATAAAGCAGACACAACAACAGAATCTAATTATATAAACAGGAAACTACCGTCAAGTGATCTAAACAACACCGACGTACTGCGGACTTCCCCGGCCAACTTTATACAACTAAAAAAACAAAAAATTAACCGTTCCATTACTGAAATCATCCTTAATTACAACACTTTTATAAACCACAATATATTATCGCACACGAAAAACAAACCTATATACCTATATATACCCCTCACTCATAATCAGAATCATAACGACGTCCGCATACCATTAACATTCTCAAATTCGCAAAGGGGTTCACTTTTTCAACCCCCCTATGTACGCGAGTGACACGCGCAGATCTGTATCAGCCAAACGATGGCGATTCTTATATTCGCATATATATATATATAGAGCAGTATACGTGGGCGATAATTATCGGACACAATCGTCCGTGTAATTGATTGTCACTCATAATTCACGTTAGTAGTGTCTCTCTCTCTCTCCCTACTCCTTTTAAACATTCAAATTTTCGCCTTTTACGCGCGCGTGCGCGCTGTAAAACCAATATATAAATACACACACACAATGTATGACTAAACGTTAGATGAGTAATCGTATACGAGGAATGCGTTATATACAATTCGGAAAATTACTCTAACATGCTAATACACAAAAACCCGTAAACCTCCTCACTGAGTGGTGCACACATATATACATCTAATTTAATTAAATAAGACATTCCAAGCGTCGTAGATCACGCGTGCCGATTTTACGAGGGGATGAAAAATTGGCTATACACGCGCGTCGGCGGAAGGAAGCATCGTCCTATATATACGAAGAGGAAGAAAAAAAACCCATTAAATTGTAAATCCGTCGAAGTAGGGCTTGATTGTCGAAGGCATACTTTACCTCCCCGCATGTAATACTCGTGAATTGGTGCGCGAGCGTGTGCCGATGCCCGTAATCATCGTTAAATCCCTTTTTCGCTCGTCGTCTACGCGGGGTGGCAAAGTATAGTATGTGTGTGTGTGTTTATAGGGGTTGCAGCAATCTTTAGAGGATGGGGGGAGGAGATCAGAGACCAATTGGGTGCTGCTAGATGCTGTTATTTATTGGATTGAGAGAGAAAGAGAAGGAAGCGATGAGAGGGTATATGGGTACAGTGATATAGGAAGCTTCATGGGGTGCTTTGATATGCCGGTTAATTGTCCGGATTAAATACTAATTTGTGGGATGATATTCAAACGTGTAAGTGTGTATAAAGATCTTAGAAGAAAAGATTTTGTAGTTTGGATTGCCTTGATATATTATAAACTAAAAAGATATATAGTGATGCAACCGCTACTATGTCAAATATATTCAGATGACATTATAAGCCCTATATATACAATGAATTTTGAGACGCTGCACAAAGAACGTCTTATTCAGTACCGAACGCGAACAGCAGCCCCACTTAATCTAAATCAAAGCTCGACGGCACTTCTATATACACACACACACCCTCGGCGCCGTTCGCCCTAAAAACAAAAAGAAGGAAAAGCATCGTATCCACCGCAATCTACGCCGAAATAAACATACCACCACCGTCGCCGATCCCCATAAAATATATACTCTTATATTCTTATCTCTCAACTGTCATGAAACAGCTCCCTCCATCCATCCGCGAAATAGCAATACCATTTCTCTCTCTCTCTCCACCCCTAAACTATATCGTCAGATAAAGGATATAAAGATAGTATATCTCTTCTTCCGGCCTTTCGACCCAGTGACTCGTTCATGGAGAAGTGCAAGTATAGAAGAGGCTACGACGGCGAGGCTTTATTATTAATGGCGATCAGAAACCTAGCGAATCGATTCGAACGTATACGACGTTGATTTTTCTTTATAGTATACACACATACACATGTTAGCTGGCTAGCGCAATGCTGAGTGAGTGCAGATATATGGGATTCCCCGGAATTGGCGTGCACGCGCGCGGCGTTGGTTCACTAATTCACTCGGTCGAATGATTTCTGTATTATTGTATAGTCAAGGTTATACGCGATCCTGCTTTTTGCGCGGAATCGTTTAAGTGGTGAGTTATTGGGCTGAAAGTTTAGGATTTATAGAGGCGGTGGGTAGATGGATGAACATGGATGCCGAAGGGGAAGAAAAGTTGTTTTACGTAGAGGGTTAAGGTATTTGCTGTGTTGTTGTTGTTGTTGTTGTTGTATGATATGTAGGATAAAAATAATGAAAATTTTTTATTAATGATGTGAGAATGAAATTTTATTGTGCGAGGTTTGTCTGCTGCGTATTTCTGATAGGATGATAACTGACCATATCTAAAAGATATGATCATATACGAAAATAATCATTTTACGTTTGAAATAAATAAAAATATATGATGTAGTATCTTAAATCTTTTAAAATAGTATACGAGTAGTATAACTATTCTGATGATGCGTAAAAAATACACTTGAAAATGTTAGACATAGAAAGAAAATATAAAATATTAGTAGCCATATAGTGACAAGATGTGTAAATGAATCTGAAGCTCTACGAATAAGAAAGAAGAGTGATAAATTAAAAAGCAGAGGTAAGTATAAAATTAAAGGTGATGATAGATGCAGAAAACTCGTATAATTTTTATAAACAGCAGACTAATCGATGACTTGATAACATGATAAACAAATATATATAAATAAATATATA
>JAWWEQ010049392.1:0-13601 GCA_035583055.1 Torymus tubicola
CTTTTATAAATGAATAAGAAAAACAAATTTTTAGTTAGTAAGTTTTAGTTTTTAAGTACATTTTGTGTACCAGACCACCGCGCAGGAAGTGACTTCCTCTGCTGGATTACTGTGTAAATTAATGTAATGTTTTTGTATTTACTCTGGTTCTAATAAATAAAAAAAAATATTAGAGATTATGTCTATCCGATGTATAGGGGTGATTCTTTGTCGAATCGAACGGTCCAAAATGGAATGTAGAATTCATCGAGCGCAGAACACGGCTTATCTTGAATGCCACGCAGCTGAATTTATAAAAATGTGGCGCCACTCCACGACGACGACTCTTCTACGCGGCAGCTAGCGGAAGCATAAACTCCAAAACTCTCGGGCGCAGGTAGGGCGGTACGACGACATGGGGACGGTCGAAAACCCGAATATACATTGTCGGCGAACGCAATCTAAAGAATCCGAAAAACACACGACATGCAAACACTAATATCACACTAAAGTATAGCACTCTTTACGAAAAAACAATATAAAAATAAAAGAAAAACTCTATGCGTCCATTTCAATACTCTGACAAAGTTTATTGGTTTCCTGCTATTAAATTATTTAGAAAGAAAAGAAATTATTCCGTTCGCACCGCGTACAACCTACAAAATGGTCGCGCACTGGCGATACTCGCACACTAATCACGCACTTCACGAGAGAGGAAAAACCGCACACACGTAAAAAAATACAAATATATATAGGAGATATTTCAGGTGAAATAAGCAGCTCAAAATTTTAAAATTGCTCAAAATTTGTAAACAATTAGTTTTTTATGAATTTTTAGAGCAATATTTCAATAATTACTAAAGTTATTGCACATAAAAAATTGAAGCGTATAGCTGCAAAAGTGGCTATCTCCAAAAAAAAATTTTTTACAGGAAAGAACATTTTCTGCTGTACTTATCCTACTTACTTTTTTAACTTTTTTCATCCATCATTAGGTATAGTTCGGATAGTGTACATGATTCACAAAGTGTGTGAAATCATGCTCATTTATTGTATGATTTAGGGAATTTTCTTTTTTGTATTTAGCTAATTTTGCAACTCGGATTTGGCTTCTTTTATTTCACTTCCTTACGGAGTTAATGTTTTTGGCTGCAAATTAACACAAGGCAAAATAACTTTTTATAAATAAAAATAAAAAAATATTTTATTTTTAAGGAAAAAAAACATTTTACAGGCAAATAAATACTTAAATAAATAGGTCAAAGATGTGTGATCGGATTCAATGGAAAGGGCCATTTCAAACAGGTGAAACAAATAAAACACCTAAGTTTTTTGTGTGCGACGTTTCTGTACTTTTAAATAATATAGCCTGAAGAGGTCAGTAACCAAACTGACGAAACGTCGCACACAGAAAATTTAGGTGTTTTATTTGTTTCACCTGTTTGAAATGGCCCTTTCCATTGAATCCGATCACACATCTTTAACCGAAACTAATGAGGGTGAAAATTCGACTACATCATTTACTTAAATAAATAAATTAAAAATCACTTGTTTCCCAAATAATAAAATTAATTTTTACAAACATTTTGTAATAAAAAAAACTTAACAAAAGAATATTATGCCAAATTTTAATTTTAATTAAATTAAATTAAATAATATCAACACGTAAACACACAAATTTAGTACACAGTGTACTGGAAATATATTACGTTGATCCCTATCAATTTATTCTAGAAAAACTTTTTTTTTGCTTTAATTATTCGAAATCAATAACATTTTTACAGATTATACTTTATACAGAAAATATTTTGTTGTCCAAAAAGTCAAGCTGCAGAATGTGCCAAATTCAACTTTCAATTAGTTTCAAAAGTAGCCATCTCCACTTACTTTTTAATGAAAGGAGATAGCTACTTTTGACTCTGACTAAAATTTGGATTTAGTGTATTTTGCAGCACACCCTATTTTTTCATACCATAAAAAGCGACTATACCTATATTCTGGACCAGTATGATTTTTTTTTATGATAAATATTGATGTTCTATACATGAAAATGCAATAAAAATGGGTTCGGAAAAAAGTGGAGATAGTCACTTTTGCAGCTATACGCTTCATATCACATGCATATTTACATTCTGGGAAACCCTTAAAATGGACTTATAATTATAATAGAAAATAATTTTTATGTACATTTTTAAAATTAGAAGTATTACAATTTTTTATTTGTCACCTAGATAAGCAGTCGTCATTAAAATAAACAAAAAAATATCATATTTCTATCTATTGGAAATATTTGTTTTTTTTTTACGTATACAAATAAATTGAATTATAAAAAAATAGATATTTATGGGGAATTGCGTTTAAAAAAATTTGTCATTTTGTAGTTACTCGATAGAATAGATTTTAATCATTAAAGTGTAAAGTAAAGTTAAAACTAGATAAAATTATTAGTATTAGAAAAAATCATCTAAAACGGTTGAAAATCAGGTCTGTAAAGGTGAAAAACATTTTTTTAATGATAATTTCGGAACACATGTCTCTCTTTAATTATAATTTAGAATATATTATCATAATTATTAATGAGTAACTTTTTTTTAAAAGCGCCCATCCGAACTTGATGTTCAGCCGTCAATAATTATAGGATGCGCGATGATATTAGGGGGAGAGAATGATCGGCTGGTGGTTTTAGCTCAGCTTTGCGTCTCATCCCGTTGTTCAGGAGCAACAGCAAAACCAGAAAAAGCAGCTCGCATATTAATTGGTACGAATGCATCGAAGGTGAAAAGATCGCATGTCTCGGAACACAGGAGTATCTAGAGGAAGCCACTATATGGTAGTTAAGTATTATAAATTTTTTGTATAGGAGATTAATTGTTTTAAAACCTAAAGAGACAAGAATCTGATAGTTGTCAAGATTCTGTAATGAGTGTATTAAAAGCTTATGCATTTGTACATTCGAATTGCATTTAGTACATGCATTTATGCATATAAATATTACTTTATAAACAAAATAAATCATACAATATTTCAAGGCAGTTCTGCAGGATTTCTCATAAATAAAAAAAATGAATAAATATACAATTTGCGGATATTTCCTATAGATTTTTTCCTTATTGGTATCTTCTCGTCAAAGTATTGATTAGTTCTGGGTTTATGTTATTACAATAATAGTAATAGCCTGAATTCCCAGCAAGTAGGTTTTACCCTTCGTTTACGGTATTACATCGCCGGCTCTCTGATCAGATATCGAAATCCATCTTCATGCTTTTAACAAAATTTAATAATACGGGTACACACTATTTAACTACTGGAAATTATTAAGTTTCAACTCGATTGATTATTGAGAGTAGTATATTTATTTAAAACACAAAGAAATACAAAGTAAGGAATGACGCGACAACCAAGTAACGGCAGTTATACGGATATTGTCGCTCGACTCGATGTCGATATGATTTTTAGGATTATCCCTTCCATGTGCATTTACTGCTCATAGACAGCGTCACAGTTGGTGTCCGTCGCATCGGCAGGTACATCCATAATTTTTATGACGTTATCTGGGGCTAAGCTAATCTTTATGACGGTACCTGGGCCTAAGCTAGATGCACAATAAAGCAGAATAGTATATAGCAGGTTTACCTAAGTCCGCTGATTGACATCACCTAAGTGCAGACTTAGGTCACACTGTGCTATAAAAACTATTAGACATATTGTAGACTATACTATGGCAAGATATTAAAAATAACTTATTCTTTTTGAACAGAAATATGGATTAAATATGAAAATGTATAATTTATAATAAAATCGTGTAGTATTAATGCTTAAAATTATTTTATTATAATTATATCGTTAGATTTTGAAGAGAATACTATTGACCCGTAATATCCAAACGAATAGTTCAATACTGTCAACATACCTTTTATGCTGTACAGACATGCTTAAGTAGCTGCAGCATATAAATTACACAGAGAAATATTAAGGAATAGATTTATAAAAGAAGTATTTAGAAGACAAAGGAATACTATCGGAAGGACAAGCAGGTTTCAGGAATGGCAGGTCAACTATGAACAACATTTTTGTATTGGTATATTACATCTTATACATATAGCAAAAGAAAGGAAGGAAAAAATGTATACGATATTTATAAATCTGAAAACGGCATTCGACACAGTGAATAGAAAGAAATTATGGAAAATTCTTGAAAAGGTAGATATTAGTAAACACTTGATAGAAAGAATGATGAGGAAGGAATTTTGGTCAGGTATCGGCTTAAAACAAGGGTGTTTATTAAGTCCCGTACTCTTCTGTGTGTGTGGGGGGGACATGATGGAAACGCTAATAGTGCTGGCCACTCGACAGCGGCGGGTCCTCCCCAAAACGCTTGGCCGCAGGCCCCGCCTCCCTACCCCTACTGCCGCTTTCCTTTTGACCCTTTTTCGGACTTTTCCCGAGCTTAATTTTTTCAAATACAAAAAAGTAATAGGTGATCCTTATGTAAATTTTCGCGCTGTACAACTTTTGTTTGGGACTTTTTTAGATATCTTTTATCGTTCGCGAGCTATAAGCGAAAAACCGTTTTCGGGGGTGTTTTTTTCAAAATTAGGGGTTATCCCCGTCTTTTTGTTATTTTTAGAGAGTGCGTTTTACACAATATTAAAAGGCAAGCTACTGTAAGAAAAAAAGTTGATTTGAGACCTTCGTTTACTGGCCTATAAGGGAATTCTTGAAGAATAGAGATCTCATATTACGTATAGAAAAAACAAAAGTCTTAGTTTTAATAAAAGTGGAAATAGCAAGAAAGAGAAATGGTGTTAGGAAAGTAAAGAAATAGCGGAAGTAAAAAGCTTTAGGTACCTAGGTTTTATATTTAACAGGCAGGGAAATCATAAAAAATCATAAAAAAAATTTAAGGGTTTAAAAGAAAGGAAGCTTAAAGGCGATTTTAGAAAAAAAAGAATATTGTTCGGTTATTTGGTTAAAAACGTGATGTCGTAGGCACAGAAGTATGGGGATGGAGGAAAAAAAAAGAACTTAAGAAAATTTAGACAGATTATATGAGGTGAGTATTAAGACTCGATTATAACGCATGACAAATCTTACAGAAATAATGCATATTGTAATGTAATCTATATTATAAGGGAAAAAAATACATATATATAATGTACAAAATGTAAATAGTATGGAAGTCACTAATAATAATCAAGTTGATGCTTCAATAATCAAGTTGATAATACTTTAATAATCAAGTTGATTCGACTTTACATAAAGAAATTTAAAAAAAAAATCTTACAAAATAATACCAAAGAGGTACATCGAAATCCATTTTTCATCTTTTTCTAAAAAACACGTCAAACGATTCTAAACATTACCTTTTAAGTAACTCAAAGCCGAGATGCAAATTATAAAACGCGATCCCCCAAACATACCGCATATACATAAGAGGAAGTATTAATGATATAAGCAAGAAACTCGAGCCGTCATTTTGCTTACCTGCGCGCTCTTTTGCATAAGTACGTGACTTGTTCAGGAAGTTTCGTAGATTTTACGGGAAATCCCAGCTTCACCTCAATAACGCGAAAATAACTTACGCTTGGGTGCACTTCCCCGTGTCTCATTAGTTCAACGCCTGTGTGCGGGACGAAATCGACGTCTCCGCGCTGTCGCGTATATATATCTTTGAAGCGAGTTATGAAAACAAGATTTTATAGTTGCATAATTGGGAGGCTACGTATGAACGCAACATTGAAGCGGAGATACATGAATAGTATGCGAAACCGGGTCAATATAGAATACAGGGGTGATACTGAATTTGACAATTACTAGAGATATCTGTACAATAGTTATGACCTCTCTTTAACAATGTTTCTATTATCATTCTACAAAGAATCAGCTTGATAACAATGGCCGCGTGTAGATATCAAAAGAGGTTGAAGATTTCAGAGCTCGCAAGATCGTGTTTATCGTAACAGTCTTAGTGAGTTTAATCTCATTATAAAAAAAAATTATTTTTTCAAAAAGTATATATGTTACGTTACAATATATCAACAAATGTGTAGGAGTAATTTCGTTTCTCAAACCTGTACACGCGTTATGCATATAACATTCAAAGGATGCCCATAGCTATTCGAAGTAAATATCAATAAAAAATTAATAAGCCATGTTTACTGCATTAAATGAAGTAAACGGTATGAAATATAGTTCAAAACAGAAGAGTAAGAAGATTTTATACAATCAAAGCGAGTAAAAAGCTAAAAACCATAACTGTATTAAATATTGTTGTTGCTACTTTTATTTATTTTCAATAAACAATTTGTAAAAAGCATCTGAATATGCTCCAGTCTCTCCCACTGCAATCCGTACAAGTTGAACTTATTATAATAATGAGAATGAATATAATATTCCATTGTTTGCCTCAGTAACATTTTTATATCAGTTATCTCCTCTATCTAATTATACTTTCCTGGCAGATTTTTTGCTCGCTTTTCTTTTTCCCGTACTTTTGAGTGCGTTATATACGTAATGAATAATTTATACCGTTATACGAACGATTAATTTTTGCTGAGTCGACGATCCCACGTACCGGCCGTATTAATTCAGCTGGAAAATATTACTGCGTCCTCGGGTTGCTCATATGTACATAATCATGTCTACAGCTGCTTTTTTTTATTTACTAGCCTTATTGTTATCTGAGTAAAATATTAAAAACCATTACCCTTAGTTAGATAGAAAATATAAAATAGTAATTTCTTTAAAAAAATCTTTATAAAAACTACTATCTGGACAATTTTTCAACCCGATGAAATATATTCAATCCGAAATATATTCCATCCGAAAATGGAGCCAAGGGAGAAAAAATGTCGGAACATCGAGTACTCCAGCGCCCCGAACCTTATAGCCGACGTTTATCTTCGTCGTTTTTTCCTTATCTTACTAGCCACTTACACCGTTGTCGTAGACTTCACTCCTCCCACTCGTTCAAACGCTCCTGAGATTGATTGAGCACTCGCAAAGACCGAGCGTTTAAAAATTCCACATTCAGTTTCCTTAATTTATCAAGTTCGATGGCATAACAAATTCTTCAAACGGCAATCTAAATCTATGGAGACTAGATCTGGAAATATTCACTTTATCAATAGAACATGGAAAAATTTAATTCTTTTTTATGCGAAGCTCTTTTATTAAAAATATATTATTATCCAAATTTATAAAATAAATTCGATTATGAATTAAATAACTCAAAAGATTGCTAATAATATTTTAAAATATCAGTTTGAATTTTGAGAAACTTTGAAACATTAAAAAAAAAAACATTCAAAAATACGAAATTGATGAAGTAATCAGATTGTCAACTGCCAAGAAAAAGACAAGCACGCGACACGATTCTCACGGTTGGAATTATAACCTACATTTTCTTTCCCTTTGCTCGCTCGATTGCTTTTCCAACGAGGCGAACGAGGCGATGGATTTTTTTCCAACTCATGTTCACATCACAATCGTCCTTAGCACAAACAGAACACATGCAGACGTGTGATACGCGATTAAGGCCCTCACTTAAAAAGTATCAATCGCGTCCAACATTTTTACCTACTTTATTATTGAGAGAATGAGAGACAGAGAGAGAGGGGGAAAAGAGTAAGAGAGAAAGAGAGCACAAAGCTCTGGCAAACGTTACAATGCGACGAGTCTGCTAGTCTGCCATCGGCACCTATAGGCGAAAGCAATTATCAAGTACGCGAACGTGTGCCCAATATAAAAGTAGTCCGAGGACCTCAAATGGCAGGTGCGCGTGGCGCCGTCGTCAATTCCATTATCTCGTCGTCCTCGACGTTTACAGTAATTTAATAATCCCTTTAAACGCGAAAAGAGAATAAGGAGGAGGAGGAGAAGGTAATTGGTATGGTGAGACCTGGCCGATTGCAAAGGCCATAAAACTTTCGGCTCCGCATTAATGCATCAAAGAAAGCGAGTATATAATGAATTATCAAATTAGGAATTTTCCGGAGCTGTAAAAGCTTGGTGCTTAAAAAAAAATTAATCGCTCGATTCTTGTAACCAATAAAAATGCTTTGCTACAACATTATAAAAGGTTTATTGAATCAACGACCTAGTATTGTATCAATTTCCAACGATTTGAATACATACTATACAGTTCGTTAAAACTTATAAAATCAGCCATTGAATTTTGATATGATAATATTCGAACTTAAATTGATTCAAGAGACTCTCTCCCCTACTTGAAATTTTCCAACTATTGAGTTTTCTAACTTTCCATCCATTTTAATTTGAGTTATTCGGTGGTGTTGAAAGCATCGAACAACTTACAGTTTTAAATTTCGTGTTCGTACTTGCAGGAACAATGAATTTAAAGAGTATCTCCATTTCTACTTCACCCCTCAATCGCTCTCGCTCTCTCTCTGTCTCTCTCTCTGTCTCTCTCTCTCACTCTCTCTCTTTCTGTCAAACACAGCGTTATTTTTAGAATACGCTGTCGTTCAATGTTAGATTTACTAAGTGGCGTCTAAAATCGAAAATACACTAGTAAGGTGCAGCATAATCCTGTCGGTGGAGACATCTGTCGATGCAAGCGCAAACCTTACACCATCTTTTATCTTCTGAGACGCGCGCTACGCGATTGATCAAGAGAACACATTAATGGGTTATCCAGTCAGTATGTAGTGTTACCAGATGGAGAGGTGACTTCACGAATGTTCATCCATTACCAACAACACGAATCATTATTTCTTTTGCTGTTCAAAATATTTTTCTTTTGCAGTCATTCAAAGGAAATTTAAATAAAAAAAATATATTTATTGATAAAAGAAAGTTTGTGTTTATTTGAGATTGAAAACATTTAAAGTTAAATTATAAAATACTGAATATGTATAATTATTACAAATAGGAATTTGACAATTCTCAATACAAAAATTTCTCATGCACTTATAAATCAGCCTAAAGCATAGGCACTTCAGGTCTCGTTACAGAATATTCTTTAGCTGGGACCGATATGACTGAATATCTCTTGCTCTTCGTTACACGTCGATCCAAGCTGCGCATCGCATATCTCGCGCTCTTAAATCTATGGCTTACAACACAAGTTAGATATATAGTTGATATAAAAAGAGTGCACATATTTGAAGTAAAATAATATCAATATAATCATTATCAAAACGTGTTTTGCAAGATTTTAAATGCAGGATCTTGTAGAAGAACTATTTCAGACTTGGGTGAGTTGTTTTCAGCACTCGTCTCCATCCTTGGCGCCCTCGACTCCAGCTCGTGCTGACTGCTCGAAGTGCTCGTCCTGACTGCTTTGTCTTCACTGCCGTACATTAAATCTTTGTTTATATTTAAACATTCTTATTACTTTCGCCATCTGCGCTTCTTTTTCTTTTTTTCCCCTCGCATATGTGTATCCGAGGGTAATCAGTTCCATCCTGACTACTTTCAGCAAGTTTTTCGTCCTTCATATCCTCTATCTTCTTTCCTTCGTTGAGTTTCATCTCCGAAGCTTCCATCTCCCATGCGTCTAATAACGCGTCGATGGTTGTAAATTCTGATGTATTCTCTATTTTTCCTTCGTTGAGTTTCGTCTCCGACGCCTCCATCTCCCATGCGTTAGACGATATAGTTTGAAAAAGTTATAGAACATTTATGTGATTATAATGTTATTGTGTAATAATTCTACTGACAGCATGATTTTAAAGTCAGAATCATTATATACTTATCATATAAACTATTTTCTCAATGTTGACCGAATTAGGTAACGTGTCAACTAATCTGACCAAAACGCACATTTTACACTTTGGCACCTTACAAAACCAACATCACATTTTTGGGGTGTTCCTAATTTTTAGTACCACCGAGTGCACGTCGCGTGCCTTTACTTATACACTCGAGGTGATGTTCTTCATTGAAGGTTGCGTGTTGGCGCTTGCCATCTAGCGAGCACTTGGGGTACTACAATCCCAAAAACAAACCAAAAATTGGTATAGTTCTAAATTAAGGCTATTTCATTCAGGCAATTTGCGGCATGCTATACTAAACACAAAACTCAATAATTAACCTATATTGTTCTATCGTATATCAAACTCGACGCACTTTGATTCTGTCTGTAAATAATATTAAGGTGGCTCCGGCGCGAGATATATATATATACTAATTTTTTACGATGCTTACTTCACGTGTTATAATTTGAGAAACAATATAATATAATACAAGGCTTCTTAAAGTAACAAAAAAAATTTTTGTCGAAGAAATTTGAATATTGTTAAAGAAGATATCGCTAATTGAAAAAAGTCAACAAAACCAATAAATCTTTTCCATTTTTCATTCGTTTTTAATCTGCAAGGTCTCATTTTGTTCCTTGTACAATTTCAGGTCAAGTTCCAATATAAAAATTAAAAAATTTTCATAACCTGCAAAGGTACATCGATTTGTTTATAGTTCATGTATGTATTGAGTTAAACAAATAGTTGTATCTTTGCAGTTTATGAAAATTTTTTAATTTTCATATGGGTAACTTCACCTGAAATTGTACAAGGAACAAAATGAGACCTTGCAGATTAAAATCGGATGAAAAATGGAAAAGATTTATTGGTTTTGTTGACTTTTTTCAATCAGCGATATCTTCTTTAACAATATTCAAATTTCTTCGACAAAATTTTTTTTGTTACTTTAAAAAGCCTTGTATTATATTATATTGTTTCTCAAATTATAACACGTGAAGTAAGCATCGTAAAAAATTTGCGTATATATATATATATATATATATATCTCGCACCGGAGCCACCTTAAATAGCAATTGAAATAATAATTAATTCTATGATTTCTATCTCACTCGGATCTCCTGGGACTTAAAATTGACTGTATATACTGAGAGGTACATACAAAAAATATGTTTGGTCACTCCCCCACCCCTCTCCCCTCGCGGTAACGATACAAAAACGTGATTTTTAATACTTTATTTTTTCTGGCCACTCTTTATATGATAAATTGTAAAAAAAACATTGAGTGCATACATTATGTGCAAAAAAGAATTTTCTTGAATTTCTCTCAGGCGTGAGAGGCCTTAAGGGCCCTACAAAATTCATTAAGATCGAAAATCGTTACATCTAGGACAAATCGGTGGGTACGGTTCCAATATTTGCTGTAACTGGTGTATTTTGATGTGTTTTAAATCATCCATTTGGGAAAAAAACGAATAAAGTGGTGCGTCACCCAAAAAATCATTTTCGTCATTTTTAGGCTTTTATTTAGCTGCAAGAAGGTCGCAGTTATTTATTCTGACCAAAAAAATTATTTATTTTATTATATTTCATTGGCAGATATGAAAAACAAATTGTTGAGAGCTGTTCCAATAGTTTAGTGCGACAGAAAACTTTGGTCTAAAAAACGCAATAACACCATATTTTAGCAAATTTTCGGTTATTTTTGGGTCTTAAAAGGTACTTAAAATATTTGTTCTGGCTGTAGACATCCGTTTTGATCTTTTCCAGTGATAGATGCAGTAAAATAAGTAAGGAGGTACCTCGGAAATTTAAGGTAACTCGTGCGTGATTCCCCTAGTCAAAACAGTGGTGCGTGAAGAGGTTATCTAAAATTTTCAATAACACTACTGGTAAAATGATTAATTTATTGAAAATGATATAAAAAGTCAATGTGATCAATGCAATGTAAACAAAGTATATTTCACATGACTAAGATAAATTTATCAACAAAAAATATCAATATTTTAGAAACAGATATTGCCAGTACAAATAATTATATTGATAAAATATGGGAATTTTTTGCTTCCTCCTAGAGTAAGCTTTGTAATAGTAAAATTTTAAGTTTCGTTAAATCTCTCTAGAAATATGATTAGAGGTGTTAGAAGTTTGAATCACGCGATTTTAGAAAATGTGTATGAGTGTGTGTGTGTGTGCGTGTGCGTGTGCGTGTGCGTGTGCGTGTGTGTGTGTGTGCGTGTGCGTGTGTGTGCCGATTTATCTTCGGATCTACGCCGTCGATTTTAACCATCAGGGTTTCATTTTTTTTGTTTTTCTATTCCGAATTCGGCAAGAAAATAATTTTTGATGATTTGCTGATTCGTTTTTGTTTTTTTAATGATCGGATTTAAATTTTTGAATCGGATGGGTCGCATTCGAAAGAGCTTAAAAAAACGTACAATTTAAAAAAAAAATCTCTAGCTATCACGGTTCTCTTGTTATTAACAAAAACGTGTTTTTTTAAAAAAAAACTCATAACTCGCAAACTAAACGATCAATTTTTTTTGAGAAAATCAATATAATGCAAAATATAAATAACTTTAATCTGTGAAAATTGGAATTCAATCTGTTGGTTAGATTTTGAGAAAAAAATTGAAAAATGGAAAAAATGTGTTTTCGATGTCGCACGTTTTATGGAGTAAAACTGGATTAATCGCTTTGAAATTTCTTGTAGGGGTACATTTTGACTACCTTTCGGTCTGTATGTTTGGGGGAAATGATTGGTCCATAAATTTCAGAGATATTTGAGGTTAAAATTATTTTAAGTTCTAAAATATATTGAGGGGATTTGAGGAGCCAGAAACTAAAAGAACACTTGTGGCGATCCATGCATTTTTTCTCTCCACGGTTTATTAAGCTAACTAGTATTTTTAAGGTAAGAATCATGTGACGTAAAAAATTACAAAACTAGATATCAATGTTTTTCAAAACATAAATTGCTCTAGCTCACTGAAAGGTGCTCGAAATGCTTTGAAATTTTGTATAATATATATTAGGGTGCCCGTTATTTCCTAAGTTTAATGTTTTCTAAATGTCGGGTTTGTTATCAAATCTGAACCTCAGTTTGCGCCTACTCAGGAAAAGCAAGTTTGACTCTTCCCAGATGAAGAAAAGCCAGTTTGTGCCGTCTCTGGATGAAAAATACCAACTGACGACATTTCGCGCGAGAAAAAAATCGAAATCGGTTAGCGAAAATATTTTTATGTTCGCGTACTAATGAATAATGTTGTTCTTATTATGCTTGTAAATTTTAATATTATAATTATCATAATAAAATATTGAATCAAAGTATTGACAGTTCCTGGTTCGTCACTGGATTTGAACATATGTCAAAAGCACTGCGCGCCGTTCATGAATTATAGTGTACCCGTAATAATAGGTTCATTACGCTTTCGGATACCTCCTTCTTAAAAAAATGATGACTGAAAGATGTGAAGCCTCTATAGATTTGATTTGTGATTGGTTCTTGGATAAAAGGCATGAGAATTTAAAACCAAATATGCATTTTTATTTGATGATTATTATTTATTGGAATGAAAATGATTAAAGTTAACAGTATTAAATAATTAATAATTAAATTAATGTTGGTTGGAGCTTAAAAAATAAATAACACTTTATAACTGTTTGTTTAAGTGATGACCAGAAAAAAAACAAAATCATTAGTTATTGAATTGGGCGGTGAAATTTTAAACAATAAGCTAATTTTGAATTTCAGCAAAAAGATAGGTTTTAAACAATAAGCTAATTTTAGCAAAAAAATCGTTTGCTAAAAAAATGTATAGAAAAAAATCTATAAGAGTTAAGTAAGTTCTAAAAGATTGTTAAATAACTTGTCGTAAATGTACGTATCTAATGTTATAATTT
>JAWWEQ010049393.1:0-13591 GCA_035583055.1 Torymus tubicola
ATATATAGGAAAGTATAGTGAAACCATTTAAAAAAAATGTTTGTTAAAGAATACTTTTCTTTTTCATTGTAAATGCAAATTCAAAGTGAGTCTACAATTAACAACGAATAATTGCGATTCGATTAGCAAGATCAAAAAAAATCAAGGTAATTTTTTATCTCCATAATATGCAACAATTTTGAAATTAGTTGCGATTGTTCTATAATAGGTAAAATCTTTTGTTAGAAAGAAATACGTAAGGACAAAAATGTGCACAACCCTAACTAAAAAAAAATGTCTGCAATGAGAACCAGAAAAATTAAACTTGGTCCTTACAAAATGTTCCCTCTTCCCTCCTCTCGCATAACGTTGACAACTGGCAATATTAAGAACCCCGCACAAAAGGATAGCGACGCTTTACCTCGGCGAAATATAGAAATTAGAAAAGGAAGCAACAATTCGCCATTTTAATTGCGCGTAACGATCCGCTGCCCCTCTCCCCTTCCATTCCAGCTCTCGCATTTTCTTTTTTGCCCCGAAGCGGCTTCATTAGCATTCCAGCGAGCGTTATCGAGTCAATTAAATAATTACGAATTTTTCGTGCTGACTCTCTCGCTCTCTCCCGCTCTCTCTCTTCCTCTCTCTCTCTCTCTCTCTCTCTCTCTCTCTCTCTCTTTCCCACTCGCTCTCTTTCTCTCACTCTCTCGCGCATTATCGTAAAAACGTTTTACGGACTGTTGCTCTCGACGAAAGCGTACGCGCGTGTCTAGGGAAAGAAGACGGACGGTCGGACGGATTCAAACTCTTGTACCCCGGGCTTCTAATGACTTTTGATGTCCAAGTTATCGAACTTTGCTAATAAGAAAATTCAATTTGCCTCCTCGCGGCTCCTCCGCTTTCTATTCGATTTCTCCTTCTCTCGTTCTCCTTCTTCGTTCTCTCTCGCTCTCCCTCTTTTACGCGCGCGCGCTCTAATCAAGGAGCGCGGGAGCATTCCGAAGCAAGTATGAGTGAATCACATTATATTTGCATTGGAATCCCGCGAACCGACTACTAGCCACTGTTGGAGCCCACACAAAGAGTCCATATGAGCCGCTCTGCGCGTGCTTTTTGAAATTCTACTTCGTTGCCCCCGTCGGTCTGTAGTGTACAGTGAGGCAACAGCAGTAGCAGTAGCAGCTTCGCCTCAATTACCGTCTGCCGCAGTGTGTACACACACGCGCGTGTGGAATAGGCGGAGGTGGAGATGGTGGCGGTAGTAGAAAACGGAACAGTTCTATATGCGCGTGCTCGCGCGTGCACGACAGCGTCGAGGGATTAAAGTCGTCCTCAAAGGGAGAGAACGCGATATATTTGCGAGCGCGTGTGACTCGAGTTTCTACTGGGTGGAGCGTATTAAAAGACTGTCAGTCCGTAGTTACATAGCGAAAAATACGATGCCTTGGGACCATTGTACGATAAAAGAAGAAAATAGATAGGATTCATGGACGAGGGATTGTCAGGATTGCGCTGCTATATTGAAAAAGAACAATGCTTTGAGAATTCGAATCTGATTGCTCAGCAAGTGTAAGTTTCTTAGATCGATTCTGTGCATTTTCTTCGTACTATATCTCTGACCTTTGTACCATTATAAATAGTAACTACACTGTTAGAAAACTTCCATATATATAGATATACTGTGTTTACATTTTGAGTTTCCAAATGTACACATCGTATATCTATATATATGGAAGTTTTCTTACAGTGTAATATAATGAACTTAGTTCTACCGTTAAAAATAATGATCTTCATTACAAATGCGGGAAATGCCACTTATGTCACTACTCACGTATGATCTAAGTGAATTACAAACATTATTCTTTGCAATGAAATGCCGAAAATTTTCTGCTCTAATATTGGATTGAAAAAATATGAGATTTCTGTATATTATTATTTCAGAATAGTATATTCCGTAAGAAGTTACAGTAAAGCTTGCTATGCTTGGGCGACAAATATGACTTGTAAGTATACCATCACTAACTGAATACACAAAATTCGAATTATTTATTATATTTTTATTACGATCCTCAAAGTAAGATAGAAAATAACACAATAAATTATTTTTATCTAATCTCCACACAGTTTCGAACAATATTACTATTGCATTTAATAATATTCAGCGTTCTATTATATTATTTTATAATTTAATGTAATTAAGGTGGTGCCATTTATTCATTATCAATGAAAGTTAGGTTACAATTAGATTTCCCACTTTAGCTTAAATGTAATTATGAAAATATATTTCAAAATCGAGTTTAACGGAGGATGCCTGCGATGGTTTGAAAGTAATGTAATTTCATGAAAAGTTAAACCTATTAACTAAAATTCATTCATCTACACTAAATTTATCTTTTACAAAAAGAGTCTTTCGTCACATTCTATCATATATAAAAAAAGTCCTTCCGAAAATTATTGTACTGTAGATGCTAAAATATGAAGAATGCTAGAAAATTAGACCCTAACGCTTAGATAAACTTGAGTTATCGACAGGTTTAGCTGTATTTGAAAGAAATACTGAAAAAAATGCTCTGTTTTATTTGTTTATTAGTTAAGCTAGAAAGTCCTTATAGATAATTGTAAAAAAAGAAAATAAAACTAGAGATTACAAGCTTTACGTTGCTTTTTCAGAATTAGAAAATATTAAATGTATTCGAAGTTATGATAGTTTAAACTTAAGCAACGCAAATGCATCAAAATAAGTATAAAGTTAAAGCCTGTCAATTTATCAATTTTTGTTGCTTAACTTTAAACTTTCAGAACTTTTGATATATTTAATATTTTTTAATTCTGAAAAAAGCAACGTAAAACTGGTAACCTTAGTTTTATTTTCTTTTTTACAATTATATAAAAATGAGCATTTTTTCAGTATTTCTTTCAAATGCAGCTAAACCTGTCGATAACTCAAGTTTATCAAAGCATTAGGGTCTAATATTCTAGCATTCTTAATATTTTAGCATCTAAAAACATATCTCAAAGTTTGAGCAAAATCCGTGTTCCGGAGTCCGTGACCTCTCCTAGTAAGTTTTTATACAGTATCTTGAAATATTATAAAAAGTTATTTTATGGTTACCACCATGACCATCGTTAAGATGGATTTTTATAACAAAGATTTTTGTTAATATACCAATTAGCCATTAACTTAAATAAAAGTTTAATATTCAGCTTTTGTTCAATATCTTGGCCAGCAAAAGTTTTATTTTTAGATTTAGGAGCGTTTGGACCAATAGTGACACTCATAACATTTTCGGCCATAGCTTTTGATGTTATGGATTAAAAATAAAATATCAAAAAAGAAAATAATCTTTAAAATACTCCTTATAAAGAAGTGAATACATGTTTTTTAAAGACTATATAATAAAAAGAAGTTAAGAATGTGGCAGAACGTCTATATATTAATCATTACAACGTTTCATAATTATTGTTTTGGTGAAAAATTAAAAAATAATAAAATTACGATATACACAGTATTCAAGTTAGAAACAAAATTTATTATAGTTGCCACAACTCTCAATATAATATGGCGATATTAATATATGGACAGTACTGGGTACTAATGGACTGGTCAATATTAAAGAAAAAATGCATTTATTAGATTTTGTATGATACTTAGATACCAAGAAGTTTTACTGGAGATACTCTAATTTATTTCTGAATGTTCAAAGAAAAATTGAAATTATTTAAATAAATATTGCATATTAACTTTTAATACTGTGATTATCGTTTTTTGTACATTCCGTATTTAAAATATCAGACGAAATATGTTAAATAAAATGATATTTTACTTCTAACCCTAGTTGTGCAAACCCGTCACATATCGTTAAACGCCAGAAATGCGTGGTAGCCAGCTTTATGCAATGGCTACGATTGTGCAAGTCTCCTCTAGCTTCCATGAAAAGTAATATTTAAACCTTTCATTCGTTTTTTTTAAATTAAAACGTTTTCTAATTTTTTTGAAATCGTATGAGCAAAGTGTGTTTCGAATTTTCATTTAAATTCAGTTTAAAGTATTTTCTCAAGAATACGTTGTCACTGTTTAATTTTAAGTAAACATCTAAATTTAAAGAAAATTAAAAAGTATTTTTCTTTTTTATATTGGAATATGATATACCTTACTGTTATGACGTAACATTTGAAATAAAGAATTTTAAATATTCTTTTTTTCTAAAGTTTAATACTATAAATTCTCAAGCTTAGGAAAAAAATTGTAGTTTTTCGATATTTCCTATATTTTTTTTCTTATATTCTTCAGCGTATTTCGAAAAAAATTCGAAACATATTTGTCGATTGGTATTTTTTGAAGCAAATATACTTTATCAGAAAAAGTATGTATTTTTGTAAAGAAAAAACAAAGTAAAACAAAGAAGTTACCTTCCAACATATACATTTCTTGATAAATAGCACCCGGTAAACGCAACAGTCACTTGACATCATAATGCGTTGCGTACAAGAGACAATTTTTGCGGCTAGAAACGTATCAAATGCTCGTTTATCGGCGCAGAGTTTTATCACTCTTGCGCGCACAGCTGAGTTTATTTGTACATACGCCTTTGCACGCGTGTGCACGCGCGTGCCTTGGAAACGGGAAAAATTGTATACGTGTATACTGACGCAAATTGCTATTTGCCAACATGTCGCGCGTGTGCCACCCACACAGAGAGCAAGAGCGACAAATGCGTTGTAAACGAGCCCGTAATAATGTACTAATATTGATATTTTACACAAGCCACAGCTACTCTCTTCTTGATATCTTGCGGAAATTATCGTGCGAAGCTCGCTGTTTTTCTCCCTTAACCCTTTATTTCGAGATACTTAACCAGTAATTAATCGTGATACTGTAAAAGTAGGTGTTATTCGTGCTTTGATAATATGCGGAAGAAATGGGAATGAAAAGTCGTTTGAGATAGATAGCATCGGAAAATAAGAGGCTGTCCGATGTTGGATTTTTCTTCGTAAAGAAAGGATACTTTTATCGACGAATGTTTGAAATACCAATCGTGTTAGCGTTTCAGAGATCTAAAACACGCAGTAATGTATATATGTCGATTACTTCAATAAAAGCCTTTGTAATAGATAATTTCCAAATTTTTGGTTTGCAAATTTCTTTGGATTCGCATTTTTTTTCAAAACTACATAGAATTGTTTAATAAAAGCATTTTGTCAACTTGTTATTTTTTTAATATGTATATGTCTAATATATTAATTTTCTTGGAAAATTATTTGTTGTATTTCATAACATTTTAAAATCACTAACAATATTTTTTACCAGTATAATTGAATTTGTCAGATCGTTCATATAAAAAGGATGCATTGAACAGACGAAAATATTCTTTCCCATTAAACTTTATTGCAATTCAATTATAAGATAAGAAATCGATCCACTAGCCTAGCGAGGTACACTGACCAAGATTTAGCGCTTTGATAAGGCGCACAACATACAACTTCGACACTTACAACATAGCGAATGCTTTAATGTGAAATCAAATAATGGTATTCATAATCCATAATTAATTCTAATGAACTGTTGTCTCTGACATTGAGATAATTGCAATTAAATAAAATATGCAAAGTACCGTGCTGCGCTACATAGCTTTATATCTCTGACACTAAACCGAGCACTAAACTGCTTAGAGCAGAAGTTGAAAAAGAAAGTACAATTTTACAGCATGAACTTTCTTTTGAGAAATTCATTAGCACTCAAAAACTTTATTCCGGTTCAAATTTCTTTAAAGCGTAAGTTTTTTTCGTACAATTGCTAAACGCTCGCAGTTTTGGCATAAACATGAGCTTTTGATTCTTTAGTTAAATTGAAACTTTTAATTTTCCTTTCTTTTTACTTTTCAATCTGAATTTCTTTGTATAGAAGTGTGAATTTCATGTACAAAAGTGACAAGTACAAGACAATTTAATTAATTTGAATTTAAACTCCCATTGAAATTTCGTTTTGATTAAAGTCCATATAAAATGCATTGCTCCGTTCAATTCTCCAATAACCAGTATTAATAAGTCTCAACGAAATGTCTCGCCTGGTACTTTGAAAATACAATATTATTGAAAAATGTTTTCCAAATAAATATACACCCAAGAACAAAATGTCTGGCATCGATGTATGTACATACGCCATGCTCACAAGTTGACAAACACGTGTGAAATACAAAATGACTCGGCAAAGTACCAGGCGGAAGCCCGAAAACATCAATCCCAATTAACTCCCGACCGAGTAACAACAACAAAAAAATCCCCAGCTAAACGAAGTCCCGAAAGCCCGTTGTAATTGAGCTTCGGCACGGTCCAACCGCCGCGCGTACACCACCCTCGGCCTTTAGCGCGTCTGGCGAGCGGCGCGTGCGACTCCCTCTCTCACTCACCCTCCGACGGCAACAGCGGCCACTGGCCAAGCCTATATAACGTTGCATTATAACGCAGCGAAGCGCGAAATCGGCAGGCGATTGCCCCAAAGCTGTAGACCTCCGCCACCTCCCCCCCCCCCTCCCCTTACCTCGGTCACATCGCCTCGTCTCGCGCGTCACACGAGGACGATGACCGACAAAGCGTTATATTATGCAGCATGCACGAGTAAGAGAGACAGAGGAATGCCGCATGTGCGTATGCAGGTGCACTTACTCGGCTCATCCACTTTGTTGTCGGTAGCAGCGTGACGCAGGATCTCAGAGTCGGCCATCCGAGCGACGAGGATGCTGCTCATCATCAGTAACACCCGCTCCATCCTGACGCCGATGCAGTAGTGACACACTCCTCACTACCACCACCACCGCCAGCGTCTCCTTCTGCTCCTGCTCCTCCACTTTGGTTAGTCTCGCGTTATGCGAACGTGGCCGTTACAATGCTGGGCTTGCACTAACGTAGCACACTGCATCGGTTTCGCTCAGTATTGCATAAAGTCACTAGCGCGGCACTGATTCCCGTCATCGCTGAATATTCGTCTGGTGACACGCGGACGCTGCTGCCACCGTCGCTGTCCTTGCGTTCGCCGACATGGCGCGGCGACACGAGGACGACGACAACGACGACGAAGACGGGGATGGTGACGGCTTCATCAACGCCCGTATAGAGGATTATCGCCGCGATCGGCGGCTTAGCTCCACGAGCGCCGCCGCGCGCCCGATTAACCGCCCGTGCGCCGATCTACGCGGAGAGAGAAACTAGAGCGAACGACGGCGGGAGATGAGAGTGCCGAGGATTACAGTTCGTGAATATCCCCGTTGATCTGACTCTGAGGAGCACTTTATTCTCACCGCTGACGACGACGTGTGGCTGTTGCTGTTGCTGATGCTACTAGCGTTAGATTTCTCCCTCCCTCTCTCCGGTATATAGTCGCACTACAACACCTGATGACAATGGGAATTTATTCGTTGACGGATTTGCGCGTGAAGGGAGCCGCGTTGCAGCTGAGCGGAGATTGTCTGATTACTCCGGTGATGCGTATATGTAGAGGAGAGGAGAGTACACGCTGATATATACCGGGATAATTGATACGAATTCTCAACTATATCTAGATCTTTACTTTGCTTCCAGGATAATGGATGTAATTCACAGAGATCTCGTATCTCTTGTCGTATGCAAATAATACATTACGTTTCGATAAAATAATGTGAAAGCTTTTTATATTTACGTTGATTCAACTTAACTTTAACATTGGAAAAATCTTACGAAAATGAATTCAGCGTCGTAGTGCGGCTTTTTCATCCCGCGGAGTGCCGCTTTAAAAGAACAAACGATGAAAAGCATAAAAGAAAACGTGAGAGTTTCTATCTAATATCGACAAAGTACCTCCTGCCAGACCTCTTCCGCATCTTTCTCCGGCATCAATTTCGCGAAAGACACTTTACGCGTTCGAATTCAAGCCCTTCCACTCCCAATTCACCGGTCCTTACCGCGAGTAAAAAACAAAAACGATCTGACCTTATCGTCCCTCTTTCCAATGTTAGAAAAATAAAAAAAAACATATGTCAACGACATACGACAACGACGACAACAACAATAAATCACTCTCTCTCTCTTTCTCTCTCCTCTCCTCTCCTGTAATCGGACAACGACCGCTCAGGAGCGAAGGAAACCACGCGTATATACGTACCGACACCAGCGACGATTGCTACCCTTCCTCGCGATACATCCCCTACGCTCCGTACGTAGTTATAGATATACTATGTAAGCACCACCGAATACATGTATATATAGGAAGGATTTATCTCGTTCTCTCTCGTTCTCACAGCCTTTGGCGAGAGGAGCACGCGCGCGCGTGGCCGCTGCACTGCTGCGTTACGGCAGCCCTACTGACTCCACGGCCGGAGCCGTCACCTAGCCTCGGGACCGTTCGGTCGACTTCGTCAGCACTCGGTATCGTCGTGCGCGCGCGCCCGCGTGTGCACCCCCTCCGTTTAAAGCATTTTCTCGACCACTATTCATCCCTCCCGCCGCCACTGCTGCCGCCGCCGCCACTGCCGCCTCCTCGGTACGCCCAACTTCAACGGGGGTTGCGTCCTCTCTCTACTCTCCCTCCCTCCCATTCTCCCTCTCGCACTTTCTCTCTCTCTCTCTCTCTCTCTCTACCTCTCTACATGCGTGGACGAGCGACACGGATGGCTCGTCTGTGCTTCTGCGTATGTATACGTGTGTGTATATGGGTATGTGCATGTATGTTTGTGTATAGGTAGCGACAAGTGAAGAGCTGAAATCTCTCTTACTCGCTCGCACACGCGCTCGAGGTATACCTCTGTCTTTCAGAGGCGCACGTATAGTGAGGAAGAGAAAGAGAGAGAGAGGAGGGAACTCGCTCACTCTCTGCCCGACTCTCTATTTATCACTCTCTTTATCTGACTATTGTCCTCGTTCGTCCGTTTGTACGTGTGTATGTGTTGTGTGCGTGTACGTATGCGTACTATGTATAACCATGTATGTTTGTGAGTGTGGTTATGCGTAGGTGTCCCTTTCCGACCTCTCTTTCTTCCCCCTTTTTTATATTGTAAGGCCCTGCTTATACATATTTTAATCCCATTGTTGTTGTTGTTGTTGTTGTTATTAATCTCGCGTGCGGGGGCGTAATGTGTATTATACTCAGGCCTGAAAAGAGGTGAGCAAGCGAGTTGGTAGGTATAAGAGAGTGAGCGCGCGGGCGTGAGGCTTTCTCGCGCGATTAAAACGAATTCGTTTAATTACTGGAGGAACTTTCGGCCCCGGGTATTAATTCTAACGTAATTAATTGGGGTTTCCGAGACGGCAGAGAAAAGAATAATTAAATTGCGCTCAAGCAACCTCGTGAGAGCAACAGGTATAGAGCGATACGCCTATATGCCGATGAGGATTTTTCGCTCGGCTGGATTTCGTGAAAACTAATAATCGATTTTTTTTCTTAATTAAAGACTTCACGGAACTCACGGCTGATGAAGTGGATGAATTTTATTTTGGCTACAAATTCTTGTTTTCACTTTAGCTTACGGAGGGCTAATAGAATCTTGGCAAACACTTCATTTTTTAATGATAATGAATAAATAATTTGAATTTCTAGTTTTTAATAAGAATTTATTGGGATAAAAAAACTTTATATACATAATAAAAATTCAATTCCATCAATAAGCATATATTTGATACTTGCTAGACTCACACTGTTACAAATCTTAGTTAGAAAATTAGAGAAACCACCGTCAATAATTAATTAACCCTGCAAAAATCGAAGGGGTTTTAGTTAGCTTAAGTAATAAAAGTCTGAGTTAGGTCAGACATGAAAAGTACATGTGGCTGTTTATAACACAGAATTAAAGCTACTGTTTTCCTTCTCCTTTTTTAACGTTAACCTAGTAATGCAATAAATTATATTATGATGTAACAAACACCATTACTAAAAATTTTCTATTTAAATAAATAATAAGAAAAATAGACAAAAAACAACTTCATTACCATCTGCGTGACGTAAAACCATGTTAACCAGATCCATTAATACCATAGAATTTCAACCGTGACCTTTTTTTATTTACCTTTCAAACATCAACAAAACTTATGAGTTTTTGCGTAAAGAGAAACAAGACCAAACAAATAAACTTCTTGCTGAACGATACATCAATCCCCGCCGCGCACTGTCATTTAGAAACCAAGAAAAAGTGAAAACAAAGAAATGGTGCCTCTAGAGTTCGACTCTTTTGTGCGAGCATGCACAGAATTTCACGCCCAAGCGATTTCAAGAGCATAATGGGGTTGGAAATGTTCCGGAGCAGAATCGAAGAGGACCACGAAAAAGCATTTTAAGATTTGTCGTTCATGTTCGCCGCTAGAACGATGGATCTACCAACGCGCGCTCGCTGACAAGTATTTCGAGAGTGCAATTATTTCAATAATCGCTGTGGAGAACTGACAGTCCGGAGAAATCCATTAGAGTCCATTTTTTTTCGTTGATGACGACGATCCACGCTACGATCATACTATTCGGGGAGGCCGCATACAGTTATGCACTTGACGTAAACATCGTAAGATAAAGAATAGAGATAAGGTAACTGAAAATGGTTAATTGTTGCGAAGATTCAAGGAGAAATCTGACTTGTTTAGCTAAAGAAATAATACCAAAATAAAAGTCGAAAACACAAACCAATTTTTATACCAAGTGAAATTTATGGAAAGTGAGATGAGAGAGTCGTTGCACGTTAGTATCTATATATCAACAATTTCCAAACAGAAATTGCTAACTCCTAATCCTAACATGCGCGATGTAAAAGCTGTGGGACACTACTTCATCGAATCCATATTTATCGTTGAATACTTAAAAAATAATGCAAAAATTGTATAAAAATATAGAAATCGCGACTTTCCCAAACTAATGTATTGATTTGCGTTTATTTTTATTTTTCATGTCAATATGTAAGAATATCGCTTGGCTGCTTGTTAATTCCCAATAAAACTAATCTATAAAACTTTAGATAACAGTTACGTTTTATCTTATTTTTACATACAAACCGCTCGTAATCGAAATCTATGCCAATAAAATCATATTGAAAATGTAAACACAATATTTTTATGATATGTATAGATTTTCTGTGTTCACATGTAACAAATAAAATACATAGTACAACTTTTTTTATACGGGTATGAACATTTTTGTTTGTTTTTCATTATACTAGTCTTTTTCCTCCTGCCGGACTAAAAGTACGAAATTCCCTCCCGGCGAAAAAACAGGAATGTGGCATTTTCGGCCTTATTATTATTATTTTCGAATTTTTATCTATAGTATTAAAACGGGCCTATCTCATAGAAATGTTGATAAAATATCACAAAAAATTCTAAGCATAGTAGTTACATGTACGGAGCGCCTAACAGAATTATTTTTCCAAATAAACATGTTAATTGATTAAATAAGGAATTTGGGTTGATTTTCGATATCACATGGCCTCAATAAATTTAGAATCGAAATGTATGGATTGTGCCTTGCGACGTCGGCATAAAGTTTTCCTCTTTATTTGATTGCGTGAAATGTGAAATAATCCGCCGAACTTTCGATATTATACAAAGTTTTAAGAATTTAGGCATACTGATTGTAGGATGTGAATAAATCAACATATCATGATTGAGTTCATAATACCTCGCCGTACTTTTTTTTTATTTACACGTGTCTAATATATTACTTACAAAGTTAAAAAAAAGGAATTTTTTCCTGTACATAACCTTGATTATTTGGTTTTAAAGCCTTGACTGTGATGTTTCATAATAATATTACAGGTTTTTCTATCTATATATACAAGCATAATTATTGTACAAAAAATGTATATAAATTGGAAAAATGAATTAAACCGTACTTACAAGAAGAGTACATACCTTGCGGCTAATGGTTCTAAAAATAAAATCCAGTATTCATCGTTTTATTCTTTTTCTTGAAATATAGGTCATCAAATCTCAAATATGCTTTATTTTGATAAAAAATTGTACTTCTACTAATTATAACTTTATCAGTATTTATGTTATGAAAGCAATCAAAAGCGTTTATAAAGTAGTTAGCAAAAGTTTAAATTTCAATTTCGTTTCATCAATAAACATCATTTCCTCACAGAATAATAAGTAAATTCCAAAGTATAAAAACACATTTTGTTGACGTGTATAACTTTTTTTTATCATTTTCATAATGTATATAGTTGCAATTGGAATTTTTTCTTACAGAATAGATAAGTTTTTTATTACCATAATTAATAAATATGCACTAAAACAAATATTTCAGGGAATGTAAATGATTTCGTACATGGGCTTTTAAATTACTCAATATTTTTATTGGAGATGAACTTTGCAAAAAATGCGATTTGCTGTTCCCTTTAATTATATAGATAAGTATAGTCTTTTGTTAAATTTTAAAATGATTTCAGCGGATGTTAATTGATAGAAACGAAATTATAAACGGAATACACTATAAATTATAAAATCAAAGTATTGCCTAAGTAAATTCAAGAACTTACAAGTGAGCCATTTACTTGTAACTATTTCTATAAACAAACGTGTTATTGAGTTGTAATTGTTTAAGAGAAATTTGCAACAGCGTTACATTAGATTAAATGTTTTGTAACATAAAATTCTTGAAATTTGTAACCACCCTCTTGTAGAGAACTTTGAAATATTGTAGAATATATCATATTGCTATTATGTATAAGATAATTTTTAATTACTTTTCATTTGTATTTTCATTTCATTATATCGTAAGTACAACTACGTATTTGCATTAAATTTCAAAAGAAAATTAAAATATAATGCATTTACATTTATTTAATTACATACATTCAAAGTGAAATATCTGGGAGTGGGTGTTTGTATACGTATCTGTATCGTTATACATTCAAAACTTTTACATCTTTTATTTAATGTAATCAGTTTATAAATATATAATTACTATATAGCTCATCAAACAAAATTTAAAACATTATTTATGATACTTATATATTAAAAAAGAAGCAACTTAAAGTTATATTCTTTGGTTGCAAATACTACAAATCTCTTTTAAATTTCATTATGAAATCAACTTATACAATATTTTTAAAGAGATATTATAACAAACAATTTCTTTGAAAATATTAAAGTATTTAAACATTTTCAAATTTAATTTTCTTAAATTTATATACATCATATTTGTTCGCCTCCTAAAAATTAATAATTCTTAATTTTGTAATCTCAGTTTATTCCCTGATTGTCAGTTAATTACGGTTTATCTATGATTCCATTTCAATTTCACATAATGAACTTGAATATTACTGTATTTCAAGCGCTTTGAACACGTTCGAGAAATGCAATAATTATCAATGAATGAAAATTATTTAAATCAAAATATATTCAAATATCTACTTTGTTTTGCTTATACTGTAGTGTGCTTCCTTGCGCGTGTGTGTGTCAGTGTGTATATTATCATTTAAATCTGTACATGGATTCGTATGTTTGGTTGTACGTGTGTTTGTATTTATGTACGTGTAGGTATGATTTTGCATGTGTTGTTAAACGATTATATATGGGCTGTTTCACGAGAACTGAGCAGCTCAAAATTTTAAAATTGCTCAAAATTTGTAGACACTTAGTTTTTTATGAAAAAACATGTTCCTAA
>JAWWEQ010049395.1:0-13588 GCA_035583055.1 Torymus tubicola
TGAATCCGAATCCGTGGTCCGTTTGACCCCATCACCTCAGGGTCAAGGTCATGTCAAGGTCAAATGTACAAAATTAACGGTAACCAAGTTTTAACAGTACATACATATGTTTTTGGGGTCGCTGAATCCGAAACCGTGGTACATTTGACTCCATGGCTCAGTGGCCGGAAACGTCAAAAAATGCATTAAATTCAAAACGTAAGCCCCGAAACCCTAAACCCTTAAACCCAACCCTTAAACGCTAAACTCTAAACGCTTAAACCTTTAGTTAGGTACATTCAAATTTGTTAAAAGTATATGCAATTTTTAGGGCAACAATCGGGATTCACAAAATATCCTTGCTATTTATGTGAATGGGATAGTAGGGATAGAAAGAATTATTACATAAAGAGTCTCTGATGATCAAATATTCTAATACCATCTCTGCACATTAAATTGGGACTTATGAAACAATGGGTAAAATCTTTAGATAAAGATGGTAACTACTTTAAGTATCTGCGAAATAAGTTTCCCAAATTAAGTGGAAGGAATTTTCGATGGCCCTCAGATTCGTACGATGATAAATGATCAAATTTTTGTTACGAAAATTAATCATACAAAGAAGCATGGTTATGTTTCAAGGAGGTAATTAAAAATTTTCTTGGAAATCATAAGACCCAAAATTACCAACAAATAGTATTAAATTTAGTAAATAGTTACAAAAAACAAGGCTGCTTAATGAATCTAAAATTACACTTTTATATTCACATATAAATGAGTTTCCAAAAAACCTACCTGATTTCATCGAAGAGCAGGGAGCCAGATTTCACCAAGATATCAAGGAAATAGAGCGTAGGTACCAAGGGAGATGGGACATAAATATGTTAGCAGATTACTGTTGGTCGTTGAAACGAGATCTACCATCAACATTCAAAAGCGGAAACGTAATCCACTTCGTAGATCATTTGACAATAAATAGTTCGTTACCATAAAAAAGTGTAATGGGATTGAAATTTGTATCGGTATTTTATTGAATTGCATATACTTCTAACAAATTTGAATGTACCTAACTAAGGGTCTAGTTAGAAGGGATGAAGTTAGGGTTTAGAATTTAATGCATTTTTTTGACGTTTGCCGCTAATTGTGTACATTTGACCGTGACATGACCATGATCCTGAGGTGATGGGGTCAAACGGACCACGGATTCGGATTCAGCGACCCCAAAAACATATGTATGTACTGTTAAAACTTGGTTACCGTTAATTTTGTACATTGGACCTTGACATGACCTTGACCCTGAGGTGATGGGGTCAAACGGACCACGGATTCAGAAACCCCAAAAATATATAACTACCATGGTCAATTTTTTGGGACTTAAAATTTTTTTTTTTTGGGGCTGTGTTAGCGGACCCTACAACTCAGCAGGTCAATAGAAAACGGCACATCACTCACGTATTGCACTCAACACAGAAGAATTGCAGAGGTTACTTACATGGTTTGGGGTTCAAGACGAGCCGCCTTCAACAGCGATTGTCAAGCTCAGCAAGGAAGAGGCATTATGTAAATGACGTGTTTTTCAACCTCATGCTACAGATACTCATGGACGCTATCAAGTAAGATTGCCTCTCACCAAATCAGCTGATGTTCTGGCAAATTCATTCGACAAATGCAAGCAAAACAGCATCTACAAAGGGAAGTTCTCATGCAAAAGGCCAAGCAGATAACCTCGTTTTGTACGGCGGGCGGTTTTTTATTAACCAAATGCAACTCCAAATCATCGGACTTTCTCAAAGAATTTCGCATGAAGCCACCAGCTAAAGAAGCTGTACCTATGGATGATTGCGCTACAACCATACTCGGATTATAATGGCTCCCACATTCGGACAAATTCATATCAGAATGACATTGCCGCTCACTCAGAAAATAATCACAACTGGTTATTTCTTAAACTCACCAATACTCGATCCCGCATGGACAAACTCATCTGTGGTTATTATCTCAAGTCCTCCTACAAGAGCTGTGGCTACTCAAGTACTAATGGGACAAAGGTCAACTCAATTGCGTAAAGGCTGCAAATTCGAGAAGATGTCTAAACTGGATTCGGTTTTCAAAGGTTTTGGCTTTTCGAATGCTTTCACAACAGGCAATGGCTACAGCACTCCCATGATAAACCACATTTCTCACAATTGGCATATTCTTTCTAGTCTCAGTAAGAAGGAAGACAACACTCAAGCCATACTCCATATCAAGGTTGGAGTTCCGAGTGGCAAAGTTACTCACACGGTATATTTGGAAACTATTTAGTTGCCAAGCGCTCATGTTCATTTATGGACAGACCATGAGAAGATGGTATACACACGTATAATCTCATGTTCCTTGTGATGGAAGGAATCTCTCTTGGAATCAGGGTTACCTTAATCAAAGAGTAATTCTAACAACTAAAGGAAATTAAGCATCTAGGTTATCTCAAACAGACTCACAACATGAAGCACACCTTCCAGAAAGAGGAAAAGGTTACACTCACTGCAACCACATCACATTCGGAAAGTTCATGGGATCTCGTCCATCAAGACTCATTACTTAACAGATCACTCAAAATTTCTGGTTAGTTAATGCTAGCTGGTGATCATTTCAAGGTAAATGGCAAAATTCAATAGAGACGAGATCCACAGCTGATATCATAAAGAAATAGAAAATCTTCTGGATCAAGGAAACTCAGCAAGTTTATTTCCATTCTGAATTCCTCATGCTGAAATATCACAAGTCCCACGGAATCATCTACTCAATAGTTTGACTGCATATATAAACTCAGAAGGAATCATAAAGGTATAAGGTCACTTTTACAACTCAACTGGTATATCACTCAACATCCAGCTACATTACTACGGTGCAGTTAACTCATCACTGATCATTCGATATTCTTACATAACAATATTTCTCGGTGGCACCAAGAAAACTCACCTTGCACACATCAGGCAGCAAATTTGGATTATTCATTCTAGATTCTGTGACTTGTGCTAGGTATCGGACTCATCGGACTCAGCCACTCATGGGAGTAACTATCCAGAACGCTGGACCCCTCCATCAATTCATCGAAGGGGCGTGAAACTAAAAACATATAACCGCTGGATTTGTATTTGTGTGCTCTCTCACAACATTGTTATCAGATGTTCATCTATACATGGTCAGTGGCTGCTCATCCGAATGGTTTCAATATGGCGTACATATGGTGTATTTCAAACGGAGAACTACCTTCACCCCATTCTCAACAACAAACTCAACTTGGTACAACTCTCATCAATGATGGATACTCAACCCACCTGTAAGATTTCGTATGATGTAAGTGGAAAGCAGTGGTGAAATCAATACTATTTCATCGCCAACAGACCATGGACAACATTATTCTCAAATTGGAATTTCATCATCCTTGCTGACTCAATTGAAGGTTTGATCAAGTCAAGGCCGTTAGAACCACTCAAAGAAGATTCAGAAGATATCAATACACACACCTTTTCATTTTTTTCTCATTATCTCACTTGGTTTCTAAACTTCAACGAATTTCAGCTGTCCAAATGGCAATTTCTCAATGGATAACGATCGCCATCAAGTAAATAGCCACTCGCGAGAGTGATACAACTCCATCCTGGAACGTACAAGCTCACCAGAGTGGTTACACTCAATACGGCCACTACTCAACTAACTCGGCCAATCACCAAACTCACCATCTTGCCAGTACTCAGTGGAATTTAATCAAACTGGTGGTTGATGGCGGGCGGAATGTTTGGGAATTAAGGTAATTTAAATCTCGCGCGGTCGCGGTCCTACTCGCCGCGCTGCCATGGCGCGGCAGCACCTCGCGGCGTCTCTACAGAACAGCTTCTATTATAATAGAATTATATACAGCTTGAACTTGAACTATGTAAATATTGTACGACAATTTATTTTTATACAATATATTCTGAATTTAAATTTACTTATGTGTATGACTCAATTTATTTCTACACCCATAGCATGTTACTCATTTATAATTATCGCTTACTCAAACACAATGTTTATAGAGAAGATACAGCTGAAAAATTAAAGACAAAACACCACTATTAATAAATGTAGTATCTAGTCAAATGTACATGAAATACTTATTTTTTTCATCAAATAGAAGTGAAAAAGTAAACGTCAGTAAAATAACCTTAAAGTTTGTTTTAATTTGATTTCAAGTGAAACAATGATTTTATGAATATCTAAAGCAAATTTCAGTGATTTAAATGTGATATAGTGATAATGTTTGATCTAAATAAATTAATTTTAAAAACTTACTAATTTAAATGTGCATCACTGAAGTTTCTGCAACAGTCTCATACGAATCACTCAAAATTTTATTGATTTTGTCATAACTGCTGTGTGATACTGGCTGTGGTAAATCCATGAATCGACAACAAGTAGATAATCCAGCATGTCCTTGTCCAAGTGCACGTAAAGCCAGTGCAGATCTCCTATTGACTTTATAAGCATTTGCTTGGGATCCCGCAAGATAACATGAAGTAATTGTTCTATTTTTTGGCACTCTTTGCATATTATTGCAATCTTGAAACGAAGTCCTCTCTTATCAACTTCAGAAAATTTGAGTTTTCAGCATACAACTTCCTCCAATGTAGTGAATAAAATACTAACATCAATTATTCTAAGAATTGTTGCATTTGGTAGATATATGGTTTATCAATCCGGCGGGAGTCATTGTATTTTTATTTTAAATAAAATAAATAAAAACAAGTTGTTGAATTTTTTTCTTTTGGCTTGTGCGCCAACCTCTTCAGGCTATTTATTAAAATCATAGATTAAAACTACAAAATATAACAACAATAAAGAAAACAAACAATTATTTACCCAAATAATACATTAACAAATGTTAAGGAGTCCAAAACGAGGGACGTACAAAGTATATCGTAGAACATGTGCAGAGTTACCACAATTTTTTCTGGTAGGTAAAAGGTTTATATAGTTCGGCTATGTATACAAAACGAAACAAAACAATAACAAAGAGCGGAGCCTTATATTTTAAATTTCCTTAACGCTGGAAAGTACGTTCGATTTAAAGTAAATATATCTTCTTTCTTATTTATATTATTGCTATTACATTTAATATTTAACATTTCGCTAATCAATCTCTTTTTATAATTACTTTCATGATCTATTATTGTTGCACCCTCCCACTTGAAACTATGTTTATGATTATCTGCGTGCATAAAGACTACGGAGTCTGGATTTTTGTTATTTTTGTGATCTCTAATACGTGTTCATAACAACCTTTTGGTCTCTCGTATGTATGTTGCTGGGCAGATATTGCAAGTGAATTTGTAAACCAGGTTGGTTTGATCCCATTTTTCCGTCTTATCTTTTCCAAGTTTGATGATTGGAGTAAGACATTATTTACAGATGGAATCATACCAATATTGTAGGTTTTTAAAGTAGATAAAAGTTTTTTGTAGTAATTTTGTATGAACGGTATTTGAATTATTGCTAGTGACTTTTTGGATGGACATTATTTTTCTGTTTGTATTTGTATTGTTCTTGTCTCAGTTTTATATTTCTATGAACAAAATCCAAAGGATAATTATTTTTTTGAAGTATCTCTTTAACTTTTACAAGATTTTTCTTAGCGAATTTTTTATGTGACGCACGTTCTACTAAGTTATATACAATATTTTTCTTTTACTGTACAGGATGATTTCAAAAGAAATTGATAACTCTGCCTGATAACGTAGGTTTTTGATACCAGTTAGTAATAATTCTGTTATCATTTCTAATAATGGTCATATCGAGAAAATTAATATTATTATTCACTTCTAATTCGTAAGTAAATTGTAAATTCTTATGATAAGTATTGAAAGTGCTAATGACTGAATTTATGTGTTCTTTTTTTATACAAATAATGGTGTCGTCCACATATCTGTAGTAAAAAGGGGGGTGCAATTATGGATATTTTTAAGTGTGTCTAAACAATCATTAACACTTTCAATACTTATCATAAGAATTTACAATTTACTTACGAATTAGAAGTGAATAATAATATTAATTTCTTCGATATGACCCTTATTAGAAATGATAACAGAATTATTACTAACTGGTATCAGAAACCTACGTCATCAGGTAGAGTTCTAAAAAATTGTCTGCACATGTTCAACGATGCACTTTGTACGTCCCTCGTTTTGGACTCATTAACATTTGTTAATGTATTATTTGGGTAAATAATTGTTTGTTTTCCTTATTGTTGTTATATTTTGTAATTTTAATTAATGTTTCTTAATAAATAGCCTGAAGAGGTTGGCGCACTAGCCAACGAAACGTTGCCAAAAAAAATTAAAAAAAATTCAACAAATTATTTTTATGTTTTCTTATATTTAAATTAAAACCCCATGACCCCCGCCGGATCGATAAACCATATAACTACCAAAACTATTTTGGATGGTGAGAAGTTTCATTCATCAATTGTTGCATTTCTTTCAATTTCAACATCTTTCACTTTTCCACTGAAGGAGCTTTTGATTACTTTTGACGGTGGTTGCTCTTCTCCTGTTCGTTTATTTCCACAAAATTCCTTTTTCGTTTTTGGAGCTCTTCTCCATTGATATTTTTGGCCTGGCCACCAGGTGTTCTGTTTTGATTTTTCTTTCTTGCCATAACTATCTAATACTATTTATATAATAACTATTTATGGGCAGTTCTCTGGTGACTCGAGAGGTCAACATTTTTTTTCTATTAAAATCACCTAAATCGCTTCGTAACCATCCCATATGTTACGATTTTTACGCAGTCGCGTTTTTAACTTCATGAACCTCGCTGCAGTGTGACGAGATCCAGGAAGGTCTGGTGCCTTAGAAAATGGCAGCCTGACAGAGTACCTGCCCTGCTTGTCTCTGATGTACGTGCGAGTGAAGTGATTCTCGCACGCCTCTTCGGCTGGAGTAAGTTGGAACTTTCAGGTAGGGATTTCCTCAAGTTCCAAAATCCTTTGAAGGTTTTCCGCTATTGATATCATAGTGGTGACGAAGCTGTGAGCTGCTTCGCTCGCCGAAGATCGGGTTGCTGGTCCGGTGCAGATCCAACCGAAGGCAGTTTTCTGTGCCACTGGATCAAGTTCTCGTCCTTTATGCAGGCCAGGCTGAATGGGGGCTGGATAGACTTCAGCCCCCAGAATGCAGTCTATGCCAACTGGTCTGAGGAAGTCTGGATCCGCCAGGTCGAGGCCTTTCAAGTGGCTCCATCTCTTATCCTGAAACTTTTCCTTAGGTAGGGTGGATGTCAGGGTGCCTAGGACTCGAGCTGAAAATTTCAAGAAGAAATTAGGTTGGTGTAGTGAACGAAGTCCAACTTAGACTATGAATTTCGACATTGTGGCCACTTCTCCTCCGACTATGCTGGGGAGGCTCCGGGCTTGAACCATGCGCTCAGTCAAGAAGGAGCACTCCCCCGCTGGGTCTAGAAGGGCTCTGGCTTGAACCTTGGTATCAGCGTTGGAGTCGAAGACAACGAGCGCGGTCGGGGAAAGTGAAATACTCCTCGGCCAGTTAGAGGCCAAAGTTTTAGAGTTTCTCACCTGAGTCGTGTAGGAAGCCAGGTCTGTACCACTGTCGTGTGGAGCCGGAGACTGCTGAAAGCTCTGGGGCTTGATCTGGGTGGGATGCAACACAGTGTGGTCGGGTTGGTCACAATTCTCCTTCTTGCATCTTGCTCCGGACGGACAGCTCTGCAATGCGTGGTCAGCTCGTAGACAATTGCTGCACAGCTGGGCGTCCTTTGCGGTGGAAATCCTTTTAAAAACAGCAAGCTTGAGGAAGGTGGGGCAGTATCTAATAAAGTGCTTTCCTTTACAGTACCCACAGCCCAGCGACGTGTGTAACTTAATTATAACGATGGATTTTTTAAATATAAATAACGTATAATACTTTTACAAAGTTTTAAGTAAGTCGAGCACCAAAAAATAAAAATAAACACGTTTACTTCCGTGGATGAAATCGTAAGAATCGACGCACAAAAGGAATTTTACCGATGTTGTGAAAGCGCTTCGCACGGGCGCTCAAATGAAACTGGCATATAATAAACAATGTTGCTACCTATTAATTCCCACTATTATTAAAGTGCTGTCTATTAATTATTCAATAAAATTGGGTGTTTCTTTTTGCCCGGGCCTCCTCTAAATTTCTTGTGATTTTTTTGAATATTTTAATAGCAGCGGCATATCTTATTATGTCAACTGAAATAAAGTAATTAATTTATACAGAATTTTGTATCTACAGAACCAGTCTTCTTTTCGATTTACATTAACATAATTTTTTCCATCCTAACAGAAATCCACAAAGTGAATAGTTACCTTTTTTATTAGTGGTATCATAAATTTACTAAACGCAAAAATCATTTCTTTTTATAGCACTAAAAATGTACTTGAATGAAAACATTTTTTCTTGTTTACAATTGTTTGTACTTGCTGGCCTTCAACTGATTCTATCGTTACCGCAAGACTCAACTTTGTCCTCACCCAATCAGTAGAAAGGTTACATGTCAAGCAAAAACTTTTCGGTTCGAATTTTTCGCTGGAGCATCGCTCTGCAACTTTTGCCAGGGACAGCGGCGAGAACGCATCAATAGACAAGACGAAGACTAGTAAACAAGCAGTATTTCAACTCGAAACATCTCTCTTGATTTTGATGTTCAATGAAATTAATCATTAATAGTATATTACGCACCGTGGGAGGAAAAAACTTGGGCAGTCTATGTCTCGTGTAAACACAGGATGTGGGTTGTCCGATTTTACTCCCGTGGAGCGTATACTGCTTTTCCTTCCATCGAGGCCGAAAATGCCATATTCCCGTTTCGGAGCTGGTCGGAAATGTGGTACTTTCGGCCCAGCGGGAGGAAAAATTAATTACAAGTTCTTTTTGTCTATTTATCGACTCATCCATCCAATATTAAATAACAATATAAATTTATTTATTTTATTGAAAATCTATTAGGTGTAAATTATATTCAATATAGGAAAGACAGGACAAATTTCGTTAACAATAAAAATCAATTTATTCATAACCTTTATAAATAAGTTTATAACCTTTATAATCTTTGTAACCTTTTATACAAAAAGGTTTCATGACAAATGCCCCAGCGCGGCGCGCGAGCATCAAATCATACTATTTCTAACTCGTGTTTATGATACTAAAAAGTACTTTAAAAAATTAAACGATAAGTCTATCCAACGTATTTTCTACTCAGCTTTCCAATGGTTTAAGCAGTTTTCCTGAAATTTTCCATTTTCACCTTCAAAAAGTACAAAACGTCTTATATCTCGAAAAGTATATTTTTAAAATTTTTTTTATCTTTTAGATCAAATGCTGAGCATTTATTACGTAGGAATAGATATTTTCCAAAGAGTGCTCGAGATGAAAAATGTAAATAATAATAAATTACTTTCATCAATAAGAATCAGATAATTTTATTTTTGACCCTCCGGACACGAACTAGTACATTCTGACCCTAGGGCGCGAAATTCGCACCTGCTTAGAATCTCCTATTTTGCGCCCGCTGATAGAAACAATAGATTGGATTTCGCGTTTAGAGAATGGAAAAATAGTATATAATCCATTGACGCTGAGGGGATTACCGTCCCTTATATGAGTTTGACACCCTCGCTTCGCTCGGGCAACTTAATAAATATAAACTTAGTTTTTAAGCACGACCGCTTCTCATTTATAATAAAAATAGTTTTATAAAAACATACAGTTATATAGAAATTATATCTATAAATAGCATGAATTTTCATATAACTAAAATCGAAAATAACCAGATGAAAATAAATTAATTTTAACTTACCGACTGTTCATTTTCAATATCTGACTTCTTAATTCTTGTAATTCATTAAGTGATACAGTATCGTTTCGAACTGCAGATGTATATTGAAGTTCACGCATTTCAATTCGTGTATTTGAATCTGGAGAAACAAGATAAGGTGATTTAATAGCGATTTCCTTTACGCCTTCGTGCCAATCAGCAGGCCACAATCGTGAACGAGAATCTGATGCAAAACCAAGTATTACGCAATACAGCCAAAAATCTTTGAATAGTTTGAAAACTCTTTGTCGAGGGTGATGAATAGGTGGTAAACGGCGTACAAGTATCGCAATTACTGGTATTAAAACGCCTAAGTTGCCAGCATTATTACGTGACTTCTAAAAATGATTAAATTATACAATATAAATTTATACAAAAACTTATTGGAAAACTACTTCTTATAAGGTATAAGAAAATTATGTTAGATATGTATAGTTAAATTGTTAAAATTTTATAAAATTCAAATCGTTATACTACGTACAATGAAATTGTTCAGGAGCCTCGTTTTAATTATGATAATATCGATTCTATTAGATACTGAAGTAGAAAATCTGCCATTTACCTATAAAATTTATGTAAAAAATATATACCGCTGTATCTATCATATTGTAACATAAACCTTTGATATTACAATATAAGATTTTTCTCAAAAAGTCATTTTTTTGCTCAAACTGTTTGTAGTGATAGAAGACACAATCACCTATCTAGACGCAGGGGAGACCGGGTTTGGTTGACCGACTTTTAGCATTTTATTTTTTTTCCAAATAACTACGAATTCAATCGATAAAGTCAAAGTATTATCTCAAGGTACTTCATCGATAGAATATTCATGAATTTTTTCATAAAGATCAAGCGTCATCCAAAAAAATTATGGACAATTTTCTTATACGTGGTTTATTCCCCGTCTCTGGGCAAGTAGGCCGAAGATCTGGAGTAAGATGGCCGACAATGAATTTTTATCAAATCATAAAAAATAAACCGGTTTTTATTTTTAATTTGCTTCTGACTCAAAAAAATATAGCATTTTGTAGAAATCTTCTGCAAAAATTATAAATGAAAACAAATGAGTTGGAAACACAAAAACGCAAAAAAGTCGCCCGCGCTAATGCAGAAGAATATACAACAGCGAAAATTATAAACAAGGGAAAAATTAAATAAGCAACATGAACAGATAAATAAATAAATGTGAAAAAATAAATCATTCGCAGTCACAACAAATAAAAATACATTGCAACCATTCTTCATCAGGAGTTTCACTGTAGGGTTTTTCATAAACTAGTTAGAACCATTCGTTGTTAATAAAAATTTCTTCACTCTGTTCACATTACTGACTTTCGACCAGTACCTCGAGAGACTGTACACAGGAATTTCAAAGTCTTGTGATGTTTGATTGATTTTCTTACGCTCGAATTTAATCGCGTAAACAGCTCGCATTGCTTCAACCTTTGATAAAGACATTTTATGCGGTTTTTCTTTTGTAATTGAGAACTATTTTGATCTGTAAAAGTGATTTATTTGTCAAAAATCTAATTTTTCGATTGGACAACTAGCCCTGGAAAAAGTGGGCCAATATGCCCTGATGGTACAGATCAAATTCCAAACTCTATTGTGACATTAGACATTGAAAAAAAAAAAAATCGTGAAGGTGTAAAAAAGCATTTCTTATAACCTACTTTCATTTGCTATGTGAAAAAATTAATTTACAATAAGATATTATACATTTTGTAAAATAATGTAAAATTAAAAAAGTCGAGAAAAATTCAAACGTATGTCTTTCCTCGATGAACTGTGCGATCCCCCTGAAACTCAAGACAAACATTTCTTTTGTTATTCTACGTCACTTATATGAATCACAGCACGATCTATTATATTACTAACGAGATGTTAGCCATCGGCCAGCCAACCCCGCATGCCAACTAATCGTTGGTTCAGGAATCGATGCACCACCACGGTGCACCATCTTCTTGTAGCTATAATCGTCGTCTTGTTTGTAAGTCCACATTTGTCAATAATTCTGGTAACTCATTCGGCAGAAAATCTAGATATGTTGCACCATTGACATTCCCATCGAAAAAATAAGGGCCTATAAGATATCCATTCATTATACCACACCAAACAACAAGGCTCCATCTATGCTAATTGTCATAATGACGTACCCAATTAGGGTTGGGTTGGGTTGGGTTATGGAAAAACCAAGTTCGGTACCATAATGCGACAACGATTTCTACGTATTGGTGGACGATGTTCTCTCTTTGTTCAATGCTTCGGATTCACACGTGGTCTAGGTAGTGAAGCCTCCCTGAATAATTACGACGGTAATACCTCGCCGCAGAACGATATCGGCCTTGACAGGCCCCAAGAGACAACAGAATATCAACTATTTCGTTTCTCAAATAATCCGGCATATTTGATCCCTTCGAGTCACCAGTCACTAAAAAAGTTACACGTAAGCTATTCTGAGAAGGACTCTTCACGAGTTACTTTTCTCACAAGTAACACTAGCGAAGTATTACTTGCCGATTTGGCCAAAACTTTGTAGACTTGTCCCGAATCACACCAGAAATAGACATAAAAATTTGTCGGCTCAAATGAATATTTGATATTGATTTCCCAAAAATTTATCTATTATCAAGAGAGAGGGGCACTTTAAAAAACATGTTATAAACGAAACTTATGTATTTTTTTACGAAGAATACGAATCCGTAATAAAAAATGTACATTCCCATTAAAAAAAAAACTGAAGCTTACTTCGATTTGACCTTGACAATCAACCTGAAGGTCATGATCAAGTTCATGGTCAATATCTAAATCGATCAACGCATTCAAACATTTCGAAAAGTTCGCAAACTTGAAAAAATAATAAGTGCAAAATTTCTATGATTCAGAGGAGCCCAACTGATGGTGGCCTTGACCCAACCCAAGGTCATATCAGAATATAAAATTTTCTGCGCCTTCTATTTGCGAAGTTAAAAGAGAGTGTCAAATTGAAAAAATTGATTTGACCTTCATATGACCTTGATTCTTGACCTCAAGGTAATGGTCAAGGTGACCATCAGTTAGCACTACCCAACAATACAAATTTTGTATTTAATACTTTTGTCTAGTTTGCAAAGTCTTCGAAATATACGGATGCATTGATTGATTTAGATCTTGATCATGAACCTGACCCAAGGTCATATCTGAACGTAAAATTTTCCGCTTTTTCAGAATATGAAGTGAAAAATAGGGGTTTCCATTTGGAAAACCCAATTTGACCTTCAAAGGACCTTAATACTTGTCCTCATGTCATGGTCAAGCTCACCATCAGTTGGCCCCATCCGTACCCTACAACTTTTGTTTCCGACGTTTTTTAATTGGAGGCTATCCTGCAGAGTTATCCAAGTGGTTTGTTTAAAATGGGACACTTGTATAACTATCAATATATGCAAATTTTTACATTTATAAGGTTATCTTGAATTGCTTGCCATTTCATGGATTTTTCACAGATTATTTTCGCTTACATCTTAAATTGTTCGTCTCAAAAAGACCTGTCTTTCATTTTTTTAATCGTTTCGATTAGATGACTAGAACCGAAGATATAGCCAATCAAATTTAGGTTATTTCTCGAAAATCGTCAAGTTGGCACCCCTGTTGTAAAAATCTATTTAATTCAAGGCCGTCGTTATATGTACGACAAATTTAATTTTTAAAGCCACCACTAGATGGCGTTTATAAAATACACTGTATTAGATACATA
>JAWWEQ010049396.1:0-13584 GCA_035583055.1 Torymus tubicola
GTAATCGACAAATGTTTTACGGCAAAGTTTATGTATAACTACGCTATGTAACTCTGGATAAATAAATAAATAAATAATTGGTTTTTATTTTTATGAAAAACGAGTTTTACTTTTAAAAGCTTTTAACGTCCTAAACTAATCGATCAATTAAAAAAAAAGTCATTATAATGCTACGTATGTTAAGGGGTTTTGTTTCTCGTCGTCAATCTGAGTGATGAGCCCAGATAGGTGCACAATGAAATATTTAAGATATAGTTAAAAGTACTTGTTTTATTACGATATATATAAAAGCGAGTGAGAGAGAGAGACGCTTCTAAACGCGGCGCGGTAGTTCCGTAGGGACAGCGGACTTGGTGGCTTGGCTGGTCCTCGTGGTGATAAGGTCAATCGTCGATGCTTCCTCTCGTCTGACGGGCAGTGTCCTAGCCTCGGTGTCTCTCTTTAGCTGGGGTTGTCTCATGGTGAGCTTCGGCTTTTATAGTAAAAATCACCTCAGCCCCCTCTTCTTTCTCTCACCTACCGATGAGACTATTATTGCAACGTCTTCAAACTTCGCTTGACTACCAAGTTCGTGCGTCAACATTTCGTGTTCGAACCAGTCATCGCGGTTTTTTCCGTCTCGTAATTATTGCTGAATCGTGGCTATCACTGCGGCGTGCTGCTTCGTTTTCGTGCTTCGAATGTGTCTATAATGTTATCACTCGTAACATCTGTAAAAATTTAAATTCATTCTATATGGATTAGTTTTTGAGAAATAAATTATAACTATAGTTTTGTATGTCTAAAGATTACCAAAGTAAAATTGACTTAATCGCTTCGGCATTCCATGCAGAAGTATAGAGTTTGGATATTTTTTAGTAGAGTTGAACAAAAAGTCTGGTCTATAAATTTCATAGATATTTGAGATATTTCGATAACTCTACGAAAAGCTTGAGTATTTTGAATAAATAATAAATTCCATGTCAAATATGATACAAAAAATTATTGGTAAAGGTGGAATTGATCTAAATTATTAAGTAAAGCTTTAGTAATTTTAAAAGGATTTGAAGATCATATTACAATCATTTTATTGAATTTTCACACAAAATTAAAAAAATTAATTAGACTTTTTATTATTATATTCATATTTTACACATAATTTAAAAATTTATACTTTATAATTATACCATGAATTGGTGCAAGAATTGGTGCACTATTGGTGCAAAAGATAGCAGCATGCAAATGAATTGGCGAATGAAGTAAAGCTTAAAATTTAGTTTTTCGTGTTTATTTTTATAATAATTTTTCTTCGATTTTGAGTCATATCTATATATTTGCAATGTGATGGTCCATAAAATAGACATCATTTTTCACGGATATAAAAATATTTGAAATTTATTTTTAAATACCAGTAATCTCTCCTTATTAGTGCAGAAGTAAGCATGTTATATGTATTTTAAATCTGATACTGCATCTCATATTGACGTTTGTATTGTCATTCGCACAATATTCGATTTTTTGATTACTAATATTATTATCTCTTATACCATTACTATGAAAGAAGAGCTGGGCAGCTCTGACATGAATAAAACTATATATACTACATTTCATCGTACGCTTGCTAGTCCATATATTGCCCAGGAGATAATCAAACTGAAATACAGGTTTAATCAATTTTTTTTTAAATATATACATTTTCATCGTTTCATAATGCAGAAATAAATATTTATTTAGATACAAAAACTATATAACAAAGTGTCTTATATTTTGTAAATCCTTAAAATATTGAAAAATCGTAAAAAATGTTAATAAAAAAGTTAACAGTTTGGCCTTGAATATTCGTTTAGTCATACGTAGTTACTAATTGATCACGAAAATGGATTTGAAACAATTTATTTTAATATCTTATGTGGTGAAGACATACTTACTTAATTTTGAACAAAGATTAGAAGTGAATAGTATTTTAACACTTACATGATTTTTGCATATTTTATGTTTTCTATATAAATATAACTAGTATCTTTACGAGTCAGGTTTAAGATCATTATTTTGAATATCGCGCGCATTTTAACCACGCTTGAGAACTAGACTATATTTTAACCATCATCTTATCGCTAGTATTGAGAATAATACATACATTTCGGACAACAAATTTAAATGATTTACTTGATTTATTTTTATAGTTATTATAACATAAAAATCTTACTTAACAATTCATCATTATATGTATGAATAATAAAAATTGGAATCAAGATGATACAGCATCGCAAATTTGATAAATAAATGTACGTATTTATTTGATATAAAGTTGTCAACATAGTAAATAGATAAGAGGATTCTAGAAAACCATTTTTTTACTCGTATGTATTGTCAGAATTTTCCTATAAAATACTAGCACGATTTTTATTTTTTAGGTTAGTGATTCCCCGATAGTAGTACGAGAATGCGGAAGAAAAAGAGACAGAGCGAGCGTCTAAAGAAAGGACACGTGTTTCTATTTGATTCAATTTCTACATGTAAGGATGATGTAAAAAATCACTTTATCAGATTACTTCTGAAGTTAAATAGCAGCAATGTTTTCGTTCAGTCAGAGTTTATAGCAGTGTTCATCAGCAGTTCGAAATTAAAACATCCATTCATCCCTATTCTAGTATAAATAATAATATTAATAATCCTTTAAAATGAGTAAAGATACGATTGCACTGAACAGTGTCAGTAAATATTTTAATGAAAGTACACTTAAAAGTATCGTCGGAACGAAATTTGATACAGATGTAAATAATATTGAAATATTATCATGGGAATTTGAAAATGCAACTAAAAAGGGAGATAACTACTTATCAACTGTGGAAAGGATCACCATCAAAAGTGAAATTAATAGCGAAATTAAGGATGTGAAAATCGTTGTAAAATCTTTACCAAATAATATGGGAAGAAGAAAAACATACAGAAGTGCAGATTTTTTCCGTAATGAAATTAGGTTTTACACTGAGGTAACACTATAAATATCATTAATGCTTAAAAAATTTGTACGATTATTGTGCTTGTATAGTATGCGCAAAATGTCGAATTTTCACATAGTATAAATGGAATTAAACAAGCTAGCTGACCTCGCTTTACCGGCGGGGTCTCATCACAAAAGGTTTTTATTTATACAGTATTTGACGGTCAACCTGCACTTGTTTGGTCATTATTGTCATTTTTTTCAAAGGTTTTCGTTGAACGAAAAAATTATAATAGAGTTATTTTTCTGAATTATCCATGTCATTTTTATTCTAAAGGTTATTACGTATTGACCATGTTAATAACAGATCCATCACAAGGCTCTATATCAAAATACTTATATATTCAAATATATTCCTTTTGATTTGTATAATTGATCCCTATTTTTTAAGTTAATTTAAGCCGATCTTAAATCATATTTTTAGTGTTAGGTCTATAAATTTTTTAGACTAAAATTTTGCAAAATAAATAAAGGAATAATTACTAATATTATATTAAAGTAATACGCCAACCACACTGTCAGAAAACTTCCATATATATAGATATGCAATGTGTACATTTGGAAACTCTAAATGTAAACACAGTATATCTATATATATGGAAGTTTTCTAACAGTGCAGACACGATTTGTCATAAAATAGATCAGGATATATTAAAGTTTTTAATTAATTATCATAAAAGAAACTCAATTTAATTTTGTTTTACGTAGTTTTGAATAAAAAAATGCAGATATAAAATTATTTGAAAGTAAAGATTAAGATGGTTTTCAGTTAAAAAAAATATTTACTCAAAAATTGTTATATTTGTAGTACAAATGAAATGTGAGATTGCTTTATTACTGCTTTATATCCACTCCCAATTTTCTGCCGTAACTATTTTCAAAATCCATTTTTCCGTGCGTAATTGAAATATCAAACCCATCATATTGTATTAGGAGCTAAGAGTGAATAATCGGAGCACCACAGGGACAACTTTTTTATTTTACAATTTATTTTATTAAATACTATGTTAGGTGTTAAATAAATATATAAACTAATGTTTATTAACAAAGTAACAATAATCTTAAGTTTATTAGATGCTTTAAATATAAAAAATAAACAACAGATCAAAACTGCAACGCGAAATACGGGAGGCGACTTTTTACGGGGCACGTACAGGACGTGCAAATTAAAGTGTATATCCCTATTTAACATATTTTAACTATAAAAAATAAGACACTTATAAAAATTAAAAATTTTTTTATGGATTTGGTAAGACGACTTTAGAATACTGATTATCAAGACCGTCATGAACGATCAATGATATAGAAATACAAACACTTTTGACTGTTTTGCATTTTTAATATCACTAAGAAAATTATATATTATATATTTTTACATATTGTCATTTATTTTTATGATTCTTGACTGTGAATTAACTATTATACACTTTATAAAAGTTGATCTTCGTTATTTTTAAGCATTTTAAAATTTAGTCATTCGGTCTCATCTTCTCCTTTCTCTCTAAATACTTTTAAAGAAATTAAGTTTCGCTAAAAGCTATTAACTGTATTTATGCACTTATATTTTAATATACTATTTTCATCGATATTTAAAATAATCATTGCTCTTTATTATTTTAGATTGCTACAACATTCAAAGAATTTTTAAGGTCAAAAAATTTATCCTCTGTACTAATTATACCGGAATGTTTAGCATTTCACTTAGATGGGGATAATGATTTTATTGCTCTAGATGATGTTAGTCCACTCGGTTTCGGTCCTGCAGCGCGTGAAGATTGCATTACTTTTGAACAATGTCAATCTATTATAGAAGCAATGGCTCGATTTCATGGAGTATCATTTGCGTATAAAGATCAAAATAAAGATGACTTTATAAAAAAAGTTTCTAAGCTTTTTGAAACTTACTTCACAAATGAATTGTATGAAAATTGGTATAAGCGTTTTCATGTAAGTACCCATATAACTATTTTAAAACGTTTGGAAACTATGAAAATAACAATGTAAATTATCTATATTAGGAAAAATTAATAAATATCGCTAAAAACGCATTGGCAAAAGAGTACCCTGGTAGTAAAGGCGAACATCGATTTAATTCCTACGCGGCTGGAGAACTATACAAGAAAAGTGCAGAATTGTGTTCAAGATGGCAAGCTGCGACTTCGATCGTTAATCAAGGAGATGCTTGGGCTTCTAATTTTTTGGTTCGAACTAATTCCGCAGGAATGCTTGAAGTATTAATACTCGATTTTCAATTAGCGAGGTGTTCGAGCCCGGTATTAGATTTATCATTTTTTGTTTACTCTTGTACCGACAAATCGGTACGAGACAATCATTTTGATGATCTTTTAAAAATATATCATGAAGAATTGTCAAAAACAATAAAAAGCCTTGGTTCCGATCCAGAAAAGCTTTATTCCTGGCAACTATTTTTGCAAGAGGTATTTAAATTTTATTATAATATTTTAGAACGAATTTGGATATCTACATAATTTTTATTATAATAACGAATCGTTTACGGTCTTGCTACGACCCTATAGTTACTCCAATATTGATACTATTAAAGAAGAGGCAGTTTTTGCATAAATATAACAATTAATGTATAAAAGTATTAAAAAGTTAATTTTTTAATTTGCAAACGATACAGATATTCTAAAATTATGTCGGTATGTTACATTACCTTAAAAAAGTATATTTGGGAAGAAGTGCTTTCCTAGACCGTAATAGTTTTAAAAACATTCAATAAAGTTTTCAAATTATCTCATCCATCGCAGGTTTGTTAAACACGATAGAAATTCATTTTAACATTATCCGTATTACAAATAATTTCCAATACTTTTCTGCGAAAATCTGGTGGACGGAATGATTTGAAAATTCAATTACAGTGTTAACCTATTATGACAGGCCTAACTAAGTACTTTACCGTAGTTATTTTTTCTAATCACGTTATAAATAAAATTTGGCATCTGTAAGGTAAGTTTCTATTCTTCAGTATCTTTTGAAATTAAACAACGAATAATAAAACGAATGATATTATTGTTTACAATTGGGTAAACGCGCTAAGGAACGAGATAACTCGGGCGAGAGCTATAAAAAACCAGACAATTCACGGGCTTCTTTCTTCTACTCGATTTTTAGTTGAGAATCGGTGTTGCTCATACTTATCGTCATGGGGAACGAAAAAGATCAATTTGTAAGTTTAGCATCAAAATATAAAATACGAGCTGGCTTTTCTCCATCCCAAAAAATGCAAGCTAGTTTTTTTGCGGTTTAGCTTTTATTCTTCTTCACCTTAGATCTATAACAAGAATCTATATAAGAAAAACAACGATTAACGTCCTGGAAAAATTTGGTTGTCCTGCGCATTCCAACAATACATCGTTTAATAAAACAAACAAAAATTCGTTAATTTTCTTAACCATAAAACAGAATTATTATAGTAAAATTTAGTACGACGCCCTCGTAAACTCCTCGTAAGCGAATTAGTTTGTAAAACAATAAAAAAAAATTTTGTCAAGAAACACATTTAACAGTATATAGTCACTTTAATTAAAGGGTTAATAAAATTCTTTTGCTGCACAGCATCAGGGCCCTTTCTACATATGTGTGTTCTGCGCGTTCTGTGCGTTCCGACCTACCTACCCGTGTTGCCTAGCCGTTTTAAAATTTGTACGACTAAGGGTATCAGAATCCTTACAGAGTATACACAATTACGTATAGTTACCGACATTTTAGTACTTTATATTAGTCTTTCTTGGTATTTGATTTTTACTATCGCTTTCTTTCATCTACTACTCATTAACTCATAGATATTTATTATAAGAAATTTAAAAATTAATTGTAATTTTAAAAAATTCGTTGTAGAAATCTATAATTGGTCTCAACATCATCTCGTTTTTAGCCAATAATGGTCACGATAGAACCAAGTTTCTTGGTAATTTATTTACTAGAATCAATTACCTATTTTTCAAATTATGATAAATAATCGCTAAAAATAAAATAATTCTTCTATCAAAATAAAGTTTACATTAAATAGAAGTTATATTAACACACAAATATTGTGTAAAGTTTTAGTATGGTCTTGAAATAGTAAGTGATATAGTGACATATTAAAGAATATTGATATATCAATTTATTCTTTTTAGGTTCAGGAACAATTTGTTCATGGAGTTACGTTTGGCTTAGAATCTATAACACTAAGTATGCTGTCATCAGACGAAGCATTTGATTTAGATGTCATTAAAGAAGACAAGGTGGATATAGCAGATGTTTGGACAGTGCAAAATATAAAAACTTCTGAAAAAAGGCGCCGTTTGGCAGACGTCATTTTACATGCAGCTAACAGAGGATATTTGTAAAAATATTTGTATATATAATTCTATAACTAATAATTATAATAATTCTTCATATTGAATGAAAAATAATTTATAAACCTCTTGAAAAAGGTTTTTTGAATAAAAAAAAACATCAATTATAAAAAAAGAAATTGTCTCAAAAACATTTTAAATCCCTGTTTTTTACAGATTTCTTCCTAATTGGAATTTTTATACATTTCTATAATATTATACACTTTTAATTCAAAAGTTATTTTTTATAAATATTATTTTAATAAAAAATGGTAAAGTGTGCAAAATATTTAAATTCTATAAAATGTATGATTTAGTTATTTACAATTACAATTTTAATGAGTATCAGCATCAGGAGATAATTACTACGATTTCAACAGATATAAACTAAAATTTAATGCATAATTGAATAACAGTTTAACAATAATTTTCTATCCAAATTCATTTTTGAAAAATAATAATATAGTATGTGTGTGTTCTCTAGTATAATATAATATAAATTATTATAAATAAAGAATTTTCTAAGTATTTGCATATTTTACAACAAACGCTCACTTTTCAAGGCTATATACGCTTACTATATCGTTCAAGGCCGTCCATTCCCACATTTATGGTAGAGTACAAACTGAGTACATTCGTCATCGTTTCGATGTCTCGGACATTGACTTGCCCCTCTCTGGTGTTTACACACACACACGCGAATAATGCGTATGCACATGCAATGTCTTTCGCATGAGATTTTCGTTCTCACGTCAGATACGCTGTAGCTTCGCACATCTACACAGTGTTTTTATTATATTTATAAATAGTAAATAGTTTGTACACATTGATATTACCTTTTTTTACCATAAATCTTTCTTTCTCTTCCTCTCTCTCTCTCTCGCTCGCTCTCTCTCTTGCTCTCTTTCATAAGTACACGCATTGGCTATTTTCTTTCTCTTTTTCTTAGAAATTGTTGATTACATAGTTATCTAAAACGGTTCGAGCTTCATTACAGTGATATTTATCAATAAGTTATTTAAACTCTGAAAAAACTGCAACTTTAGTACGGTAAGATTTAAATATAAATACAAATAGATTTAATTATTATTAAATAAATACAAGTAGATAAGTACGTAAGCAGTCATATCTATTATGAATACATACTAAATTTCAACAGAGATAGAATTTCAATGAATATATTACAATTTTTTATCGTATTTATACTTAATAGAAACAAAATTATTATTTTACTTTTGACTTACACGTATAAAATAAAATGTTTAAACATGTGCAATTAAGAATAATGATAATAACTGCAATAAACTGATATGATTCATTGATGATTAATTATTTTCCGTAATCTTTCAATGTCAAATGATAAAACAAATAATCACATTTAATAATTATACATAAATGCTTAGTATAGCAATTGGTTTCCTTTCAGACAAAATCGAATTTCCATCATTATTGAAAAGTTATTTTATATTTAAAATGACTAATTACGCATGCTAAAACATTAAGTAAATTTTGGCCATTATATAATTTAGAATTAGATATTGTTCAAGAATACTTTACTTTGCTAAAATCAATATTACGTTCCTTTTTTATGAAGGCAACTTTGTCAAAAACAGTTTTCGACAAAATATATCAAAATCATATTCTCAGTCATTTGAAGTCATGACAGAAATTTTCAAAAAATATACCCGAGTATGTTTTTATTGAAAATATTGCTTCCTCCTAGAGGAAGCTTTGTGCTAGTAAAAAAAATGTTTCTGTGTGTGAGTATGTCCCTATACGCTGATATTTCATGATCTACTCGACGAGTTTAACGAGAGAGTAATCAATTTTTTAGATTTTGCTCCCACAGTTGGGGTCATTTTTTAATTTTCAAAATTTTTATTTCCGATTTTTTAATATTTAGACATAATATTGTTTATATATTATGAATTCTCTGTATGTAGGATAAAATTCTCTACAATTTAACAAAAAAAAGTCGGTAGCTATATTTCGTCATAAGTAATTGATGAAAACGTAATTTTTTGTAAATAGGTTATATTTCGAAATTAAAAAGAGATATTAACATTAATATTTTTTCGGTTATAAAGAATATTAAGTTCTATAACTAATTAATTTTTAAATTTTTTAATTCATTATTTTTGGAGAAAAAAAAGTGATTGTATTTGTCATTGCATAACTAGAGTACAATTGGCTTAATCACTTTGAAATTCGTTCTAGGGGTAGATTTTGTATACGAATCGAGATAGTTCTTTGGGCAAAAGAATTGATCCATAAATTTCGGAGATATTTGAGATTAAATTTTTTTTCACTTTTTTTTTAAATAGTAATTTCTCAAGAACGACTCTATGCGTATCTGAATGAGATGTATAGCACTCGAAAGAGAATTAAGTTACCTATATTTTATACCGTACAGTGAAACTCCTCATGAAGAATGGTTGCAATGAATAACATGCAAAAATTGGGCGTATGAATCATTTTTATTTATTGTGACTGCGAATGATTTATTTTTTCATATTTATTTATTTATCTATTCATATTGCTTATTTCATTTTTCTCTTGTTTATAATTTTTGCTATTGTATATTCTTCTGAATTAGCGCGACCGACTTTTTTGCGTTTTTGTGTTTCCAATTTATTTTTTTTTCGTTTATAATTTTTTCAGAAGATTTCTACAATATACTGTATTTTTTGTGTCAAAAGCAAATGAAAAATAAAAACAGGTTTATTTTTTATGATTTGATAAAAATTCATTGTCGGCAAATTTGCCCCAGACCTTCGACCAACATGCCCCGCCTCAAGCATGTTGTCCGAAAAAAGCACATGTAAGAACATTGTCCATAATTTTTTTGGATGACGCTTGATCTTTATGAAAAAATTCAAGGATGTTCTATGGATGAAGTACCTTGAGATAATACTTTGACATTATCGATTGAATTCGTAGTTATTTGTAAAAAAAAATAAAATGTAAAAATTCGGCCAACCAGCCCTGATCTCTCCTACTTATATAGCTAGAAATTGAAATGCAAAATTTATTTATCTTTTTTATGAGTAAATAATAAGATTAATAAAAAGAAATTGTAATTTTAGTTTTAATTCCACTCTGTTACATTTCATTTTTAATTTAACTTTTAAATATGTTATCTTATATAGTTTATTATTTTATATATTTCTTCAAGTTTTCGACGTTTGGTACATTTTAAAACTTTCAAAATATTCAAGGTACGATTTCTTATTGAAATTTGTAAAAAAAGCATTTTCTTATATTAGAATTAACATATAATCCCTTAGTAGTGTAAACAATTTTTCTATGTTACTATTTACTATAAATTATGTTACTATAATTTTCATAAAAGAAGGTAGATTCAAATTCATTTTTTCAACCTTAAATTACCAATGATTATTTTGATTATTTCACTTACAATATTCAAATTGCATTTTTGCACAAACGTTAAATTGGACAGAAATTAAACATAAAATTATTATAATTATAGCATATAATTATTTATATGCGCAATGTCCAAAGTTCTAACGCTGAAAACTAACTTTTGGCGGGCGGGATCGCTATAACATCCTTAAAGTCAACGTTATTAACAGTACTTTAATTTTTTTAAATGTTGCAGCTTATTGGTCTCATACAAGAAATTTAATTATGAGTAAAGATGTAAATTCATTAAAACAAATAAGTAATTATTTTACTGAAGAAACGCTTAAAAGTATTATAGCAAAACAGGAATATGTGGATCCAAACTGCATTGAACTAGTGTCTTGGGTTTTTCAAGATCTGAGTGAAAAGGCAGATAACTATTTGTCCATGGTGAATAAATTACACCTCAAAAGTAAAATAAACAGTATGCCCTCAGAAACAAAACTAATAGTTAAATCTTTGTCTAAAAATCCTTTTAAGAGAAAAGTTTTAAGAAATACGGAATACTTTTACAATGAAATCACATTTTATACCAAGGTACGTATTAGTCATGTCAGTTTTAAAATTCGTTAATTCAATGTAGAATTCAATGTAAGAAATTTAAAACAATTAGTTTTTCTATAAAACAACCAAGTACCCTGATTAGCTTTTATAAATTATTTCGATTTCTTAACTGTAAATAAGCTATTATGTTATGTTGACTATATAATCCAAACTCAATATTTATTATTAACTTATTCATTTTTCTATAAAATCGATAAAGTTTTAAGACTATCGAATTCTCTTTAGAAATGAAATTTTAAAAAACAAAAAGTAAAATCTCTCCAGAATTTTATTTTTTTATAATGAATATGCATAGTAGTAAGAAACGATCTCATGGATATCGGACCAAAAAAATGAAGCAAATCGGAATTCTTAAGACATCATAACAATGAGAATGCGTCCCTTTTATATTCTCTTCCTGCTTTCTCGTTAGATCTCACTTAAGAAAAAGTTTTAATAATTTCAAATCTAACACTACAGTACATATAGGTTAATGAACATTAATAACGATAGAGAAAATGCCTATACATACACACGTTATACACCACACGTATTTTTTGTATTTTTTGCTTCGTTGTAGAGAAAGCTGTGAAATAGTAAAAATAAAGTTTTAGAACATATCTTAAAGATGTTATTTAGCACGTTTGGAATCAATATTTACTATTTTTAGAAATTGTTCATATGTGATTGCGTGTGAGCGAGTACGTACGTATAAAGACGTGTTTATGGTAATATTTCGTTATCTACTGAACTAGAGTAGATTTTGTTGTTTAATAGTGAATTTTTAAATTTTCTTTTTCTTTTATAGAACTTAAAGCTAATGTTGTTTCTACATTATGGCTTAACTTTATGTCAAATGAAATGCTGTACTATTAAAAAGTATATGACGATATAGTTATAGTTAGTTTGGCAACAAAAAGTCATTTATAAATTGACAGGAAGTAGAGCCTTTACACTTATTTTAATGTGTGTGAGTTGCGTTACTTTAAACTATCATAACTTCGGATATATTTAATATTTTTTAATTCTGAAAAAAGTAACGTAAACGTGTAATCTCTAGTTTTATTTTCTTTTCCTTACAAATGTGTATATATATATATATATATATATAAGGCTTTTCTAGCTTAACCAATAAACAAATAAAACAGAGCACTTTTTCAGTATTTCTTTTAAATATAGCTAAACCTGTCGATAACTCAAGTTTATCAAAGCGTTAAGATCTAATATTCTAGAGTTCTTCATATTTTAACATCTAAAAACATATCTCCAAGTTTGAGCAAAATCCGTGATCCGGATTCCGTAACCTCTCCTAGGGAATACAAATTGAAATGGCTCATTAATGGCTCAAAGTTATAGCCAAAAAAAGTACATTAGCTAATTCATTTTGAGTGAGTAGTACCGAAGCAGCTTGTACTGGATTCATTCCAAGTTATTAAAAGTTTCTTTCATAAAAGGTGAGCAAGCAACCAAGCCTTAAGTAACAATGGGTAGGATAATATCCTTATTCTGTATTTTTTTAACCTTTTCTAAATTCAATACATACATTTTTAAGTAAGTATCGAAATATAATGTACGAGTAAAATAGAATCTAAAATAAAAATAAAATTTTATACTTTTTATAATATTTCTTTGAATTCTTGAAAAGCTCACAATATATTATTAATTTTTTGTGATATTATCTTATCAGGATAATCCAATGCATAGGACGTGATACCTCGTAATTTTTTACGACTGTTCTTGACAGTTATAAAAAGCATTGATAACAATGAACTGGTCAAGATATAATACAATTTTAAAACTTTAACGTAACAAAATTTTTTTTTCTTTTTTAGGTCGCAACAAAGTTTAATGATTACCTATCAATGAAACAACAGACGCACTTGCTGAGTACACCACGTTGTTTGGCTTACCATCTTGATGGAGATAATGATTTCATAGTTTTACAAGATGTTACCACTTTAGGATATAGCCATATAACATCCGAAAATTATTTAACATACGACGAGTGCAAAAATATAATTGAAGCATTAGCGAAATTTCATGCTATTTCTTTCGCTTACCAAAACGATAATAAAGAAGAATTTGATAAGATAGCTTTGTCATTAAACGAAACTTTTTACAGAATAGATATTTACGAGGATTCCTTTAAGTATATTTATGTAAGTATAATATTGTAATATCAAATCTAATTTAAGAATTTTGAAATTTAAGGGGGGAGGACACCTTTAAATTTTTCCCAGTAAAATCATCTGTAACAAACAAATTTAAATTATTAATAAAATATTAAGATAA
>JAWWEQ010049397.1:0-13581 GCA_035583055.1 Torymus tubicola
ATAAAAAGTAACTGTAACATAATATGACAAAATATTATATTATAATAACTCTTTAAATGTAAGTATTAAAAAAAATTTATTACATTAAAAATTATATTAAAATATTGCAAAAAACGTATAACGTAGTTGCTTTTGTTCTAATTTACATTCCGTTTTCACGTGTAACGAATCTTAAAAAAAAAATTAATTTTTCATCATTTACATGCGGTCAATTATTTTAAGGAGTAGTTTACGATGTTTGCGTGGTAACTTAAAAAATGCTAAAACACTTGAAATATTCGATAAATTAACAAAAATGCTTTATTTCATTTTTTTGAGCTCATATCCTGGTTTTTACTTAGAAAAAAGCATAAAAAATCTAGTTTTTTAAAAATTTAACATAAGGGTTGCAACCCTTTGGGTCATAAATACATCTAGTATCTTACGCTTCTTATGCCAAATATTTTGCACTTTGTTTTATCAAAAAATATTAATTAGAAGCCGAGATATGACAAAAAACGGTTTTGGGATAAAATTTAGGGGTGTTTTTTACCCCTTTAAAGTGGATGTCGGCCAAAAAAAAAATACGTGTCTCTTATTTTTTCGAGTACTACAATATATCACAGAATGGTTGAAATCGGGGAGGTCGGGTTGGGGGACCTTCCTTGTTATTCTAGGAATACATGATTGATTACATATGCCTGAGCCACGAGCGTATTTGCTTGGAAAAGCGAGTGCTTTCTTATATTTTCTATACTTATTTTTGTTAACTATTTTTTTTATAAAAATTAATAACTAGGGTGACGTTCTTTCTTGTGTCATGTGTAAAGAGTCCACAAAAGGTATAGATGCCAATACCACGACACATATAATACAAAAACCTGATAGTATATTGGCAGCAGCACATTGAATCGATACTTTGAAGTATCTTCACGTTCTATCCAAAATTTTTGCAGTTTCTTCAAAGTCGCTGGAGATGATGTCTTGAAGCTGGTAGAACACCGTAACTGTCAAAGTACGTTCCAAATCTGTTTTTGTCTATGTAGATTGCTACCCAGTGAGAGCCTGGTTTCGAGTGGTCATCCGTGTTGCATACAATAGTAGCTGGTGGCATTAGTACGTTTGGGATTCGATTATCCGCGTAAACACCGATCATTTTCGCTTTCAGACCCTCCAGAGCTCTCGCTATCTGACTTACGTGCATCTTTTTCGTGTTCTTCTTCGGCTGCTTCGTATTTTGAACCGTTCGCAACGTCGAAAAAGTCCCTGCCTTCGAATCCAAATCTGATATGGTTTCTTCTATTCCAAATGAGATTTTCTACAGCGTTAGAAAACAAATCCCTGCTTTTTTCGGGCAATTGTTTACGGTTTTCACAGTATGATTTTTTATACGGATTATCCATACATCCATGAGCGAAACATACTTGTTCACTATTAAATATCCTCTGCATATTCATGAAACCTTCATTGGTGTAGTCTTTGATATCAACTATAGTTCGTGCCATCATGAATTGAACGAATCGAACCTCCTTGGGTAAAACCTTATTATCCTTGTCTCTCAAACCCTGAATTTCTATTAGTAATCCATGATGCTGAAGAATATAGATGTATACGTTACGAAGGGTAAAGTCGACTGCGCTAACAACGGTAGACCCCATCGGCTGAATGCGCGTGCCGGTGAAGAGTGTGTGAAAAGCGACAACGTACAATTTATTGTCGCCTGTAAAGCGTGGTTGAAGGGATTTTATTGTTATCTGTACACCGTCCACGTAGAGCGATAAGAAATTTACGTTTAAGTGTTGGAAATTGAAGGGATTCAATTGATGGTTACCGTTGAACGCTTTGTTTTTCACGAAACCCACGATGATTCTTTTGGGTAGCTCTCCTAGAATAACGTTGTCGAGCGTTTCACCCATGACACCGCTGTGCATAGTGAAAGCCTTAACCTCGCCTTTGGTGATGGGATATTTTGCTGTGGTCTTAGCATGCGCGAGTAATACACCTGGACTAATTTTAGCTTGACGCACGATAAGCGTTGCTTCCTTTCTGTTTACGGTAAATTTTCCATTTTTCTGATGAATCCATGAGACAAAAGGCATTTTGCTGCGCACTAGCCTTACTCTCATTTCTACGCCATTGAGGAGAAATTTAGGTTGATTGAATACGTCGCAGTGCAATCGTGAGACCAATTTTTGATTGAAAAATATGTCCACTTGATCAAATAAAGAGTGAATGAAATTATTAATTGGACCAACTTTTATGTTTTTTTGTTCTATGTCAATCGGTAAAATTTGAACAGTTACGTGTAGCATGGTATGTGCGAGATCTACGTAGTGTTCGGCAAAACTAGGCACAAGAAACTCGAGCGGTGAATCGCTGTCATTGCTGGGCGATGATACGGGTTTGTAGTGGAGAAAAGCGCTGCTTTCTATTGATATTTGAATGAGAGGGAGATGAAAGAGATCTAGTTCATTCTTCATTCCTTCACCGCTGCACGAGTGTAAATACGCCATATTTATGCAGGTTCAAAAATATCTGCAACACTTCTAGGGTTTTTTTTTTGTTCTTCTTCTTCCTTTTGCCTCCTGACTTCTTCACTGTTTTCCTCCGCGGTATTTTGCGCGCTCTCGCGCGACTACTCGTCGACTATCATCTTCGTCTAACTGACAATGACGTATATCTGTGCCCTTTCATCATTTCCGAGACCTTCTTTTCGTCTTTCATTTCAAATTTTTTCCAAATTCTCGAAGACGAGTGTTGACTGATTCTTTGAAACTCGCTTTGTCATTAGCTACGTCATCTAGCACGTTAAAGCCTGCACGAATGGCTTCTCTACCCACAGCTTTGGCACCGCTACTCAGATATGGGACAATTTTTCGAAATATCGCACCGATGAAGCTTCCAATTCCAGAACCACGCTAATAGGTAAAACCCGTATAAACAGTTTTCTTGCCAATACTACCACCAGTTTGCTGGTCGTAGTAGGTTATATAATGGCTCATTTTTTACTGATTACGCTTAAAATGAAGCGTTACGGTCAACGTCCCATACTCGAATGGCATGCGTTGACTATGTTGGTCTCTTGTATCGATGACAATGTTGCGAGAAGTATGATGTAAGAGCGATATGTAATTTATAGGTGCAAAATGCTTTACAATGTTACTGCCAAATTTATATCTTGAATTTTCCAAGGAAATTATGCGAAGCAGTGCTGTTTGAGTATCACCGACTATGTAAGGCTCGCTAATCTCTGCGTACACGAACACTTGATCGGGGATAGCTCGTGCCAGACACGCAGGTCTTGTACGTTTTTTTAGACACACTTGTTTTAACGGTAATGAATGTGCCCGTTTGTCTGTGAATAGCATCCCATTATGTAATGAGGTTCTTTGCAATCGTAGGTCCATCTCAAAGCATAGTATCCTTTCTGAAAATCCGTAGGAGTGAGTTGTTGATGATCGCGCACAACCTGTACTCTGTTAATTTCTTCCACGAGTTGAGCAACACTGTCGTAAACACCATAGGGAAATTGACAAATTCCATTATTCTCCAAAGGTTTGTACACAGCTGAGTCTAGTTTGAAAGTGTACGAAGATTCAGATTCTTGAATATGCATAATTATGCAAGGAACGTGAATTTCTGCTAGGCCAACTTGCCAATTGCCTGTTAATCTAATTTCACGCCCCAACACAAGATAAAAATCTCCACTGTTGCCCATTTTTCTAAACGGTTTTAAGATCTCCAGCTTTTTTCCACAAGTTGAACTTTTCCAGATACCCTATCCACTTTACCAACAGCTGCTTCTTTCGCCCATGTCCTTTGGATCGAATGATACGCTCGACTTTGAATTCTTGTCCAGCTGTTAAACGTGCAGAGCTTATACCTGTCAATTCCTCAGTGTAGAAGAAACCATCGATATTGTCTCCGTTCAGATCCTGTATCTCGTACTGGTAAATACGTTGTCTTTGCGAAACTCGGCAAACTTTGAATATCTCCTCGGAGTAATTTTTTTCGAACCCTTTCTCGAAGGTCCCCTTTGAACGACTGATTCGAACATAATCACCAACCTTGTATTTAGGGTATTTCGCTTATCTTTGTCCGGTGAGACGTCTTTGCAGATTGACGCGGGTTTAAGCGGCGTTGTTCAGGTCTACGTGCGCTGGTTTCATGCGTATATCTGACTGTACAGTGTTGTTGCAAGCATCGACAACTTTTTGTATTACATCGATGTATCTTATAATATTTGCAAATAATTCGCGAAGCTAACTCAACTTTATTGCGTGGAGTAGATAGCTCGCGATATAGCTATTCGCGAGACCGTGGGCTCAGCTATGTTCGTCACTGCAGACGACGAACCCGCGGAGGCGGCGGTATCTGGGAGAAGGTTAGGCGAAGGTCTTGTAATGAACGAATAGCCTTGATGTATATGTAACAATAACAAAGTCTATTCCAGTCAAATTACAGAAAGTACACGTCGCGTTGCGTGCAGACAAGAGGTCGAGATCTGCCGCTCAGCGGGGGCGAATCAATATAATTATTTTCCGTTAGGCAGGTTATCGCAATACCGGCCGCTCGTGATGGCGAGCGGAAAATACAAGAATACTGGGAGTCCTTTGCAGGTCGCGTGATCGTTAACTGAGTGCAGACTATGTTGGGTAGCGTCCTTCCCAGTCGTGACAACAACAGGCCTGCACCCGTGCTGGATTACTTCCATAGCGGGGACGACGATACGAGGCTGGACCCAGGGATAGTGTCGGTCACTGGAATAATCGTATAAAAGACGATCGCGTGCACGCGGTTAGACGTCCCGAGAGAATCTTATTTGAAATTGAATCGAGCGCGACTTTGCAACGGCGATAGTCGCGCTCTCCCCGCGCGCAGCTCCCGAATACGTTACTCGAGTGATGTAAATAATCGCTCGAGATGCACGAATTCGCGGGAACGAGAGCCAAACGAGTTCGATAGAATACGGAGAACTGAGACGCTTGCTTCCTCCGTATTTTATTCTCGAACCTCTACATATTATTCTCAAATTGTAAAAAAAGTTTGAGAGACATATTTGATAAATTCCTGAGGATACAAACAAAAATGTGAATAAACTTCTATAGGTACGTGTCACCAATTTTGACTGATTTGGTTTTTATCACGCAAATATAAGCCATATGAAGAACCAATTTACAATCGATTTTAAACTTAAAGAAACAAAAGTAATATTTTGGAATGTTAAGTTTAAATTTATAAAAATAATTTTTTATTAATTAATTTTTATTAATTTTTTAATTGAGTTTTTAACGAAAAAATATTACGAAAATTACTATTTCCTCTGTATACAAATATATGTTTCTTGTGATTTTTTAATATTTTTATCATAGCAGCATGCCTTATTGTGTCAACTGATTTAACCTAATTTATTCTTTACAGATATTGAACTAATTGAACAAGTCTCTTAGTTTTTGATTGAAAGTTACAACTGCCTGCACTGTTTGACATCTTTTCTTTTAATATTATTACAGTTTACTTCACAGTATTGACTAAGAATAAGTGTTTATATGTTCCAAAAAAGATAGAGAATTTAGTAGTTCAGAAATAGCTTGAATGTTAAAATTTATAAAATTTTTTTTTCATGACTCTTTTCTGAAACTGTGATGTTTTGGACTTCTGCGTTGTTTTTTTTTTTTTTGAGACCGCTTGATGAATTTTGATGAAATAAAGTGGAAGTTACTTGTTATATGCCCTTCTATGGTAAGTTGCTCTGAAATTGTGAAATTTTTTGATTAAGTATTTTTTTAATCACAAAAACCATAAAAATTCAGAGAAGTACGAATAAAAAAGTGGTTTTTGTGATTCAAAAATCAAAAAATTTCAAAATTTCAGAGCACCCTACCATAAAGAGGCATATAGCAAGTAACTTACATTTTATTTCATCAAAATCCATCAAGCGGTCTCCAAAAAAAACTACGCAGAAGCATATTTTTCAAAATCACTATATTTCTGGATAGAATGGTTGGATGGTCTGTATCTTGGATTATATTATAGAAAATGAGTTATATTTATAGTATTTATATATCTTTATTGTATAATAATCTTTCAAATCACTTTTTCATGTATTTATGGCCCCAGGGGCCATTAAGTATAAGACCGCCTTAACAAAATATTTGGATGGACTTTATAAAATTACTACTTTTTATAATTTTCTTCTATTGTCTGTTCTAGCGTTATGTATGTTTTCTATTGATGAACCCGTGAATCTTGAAACCTTTATTTCTACACCATAAATCCCTGATCCGATTAAGCTCCTAAATTCTTACACCCTTAAACCATGTACTCATGAACCTTAAACTTATGGACTTCTAAACTCTTGTAACTTACATCTTTGAAAAGATGAATCCTAATCTTACATTCCTTAAATATTACATATTTATCTCTAATTACTGCATCTCTTAAACAGGGATCTGAAGTCCAGGGAAGATGGTTAATTGACTTAACAATGAAGGGTTTGAAAGGATGATAATTTAGGGTACAAAAGTTTCGGATTCAAGAGTTAAGGATTTAAGGATTAAGGGTTAAAGGATTAAGGGTTTAAGGTTCGAGGGATAAGTGTTCAAAGGTCAAAAATTGACCTCTACAAAGCCAAATAGTTTATCATAAATCGCAAGAAGTTACTAATTAGCAAAGCCGGTAAAGGTGATGCTACTATACTTATTGACAAAATGGTTTATTTAGATAAGATAAACAGCTTACTCAAAGGCCAACGTTTATACAAAGAACTGAGAGGTTACCCTTTATCTACTTTAAAAAAGTAAAATTGTACTTATATTGTAACTTTAATTTAAAACGTTGAGAGTAATGTACTAAACTATCTCATACAATAATGAAAAAGTGTAATACATTAAACGATTACGGTTTAATTAAAATACACAGAGAAGGTTTACCTATCTATACATCCTGCTCTAATTAGGATGTTTTTACTTTTATAAATAATTTTTGTACAGCTGTTTATTGTTCTCGCGTTGCTTTTCTTTGTATGTGAACACGTGCTCGGACCTTTTTCGCTTTTTTCACCTCGAAGTGCGCTATCGCCTACGCTTTTAGAGTCCCGCATAAACATCTCGATTGCTTCAACAAAATTAGAAAGATTTCTCGCTAGATCTGTCGGTCCTAGAAAATGCTTCTTGCGTAAACGAACCCAACCCTCGTTATATTCCAGGCCTTTTCTATGCTTTTCGTTTTCTTAGTAAAATATTTTGTAAAATTCGTTTTCTGTTAAATATTGATCTTTAGACATTATTATACCATACTAAATTACATTTAATATTTTAGATTATTATTCTAAAGGAGTTTACTCTCTACGATTATAAATTACACTGTTAGAACTATTTTTAAAAACTTATTAGTATTATATTATATCCAAATAATGATATTTCTTTCTATAATTTTAATTTCTGTAAATTAATATAGTTTTTCAGTTTGAATTACATTTATAATAAACTTTATTATTAAAATAAAATATAATATTTGTAAGTTTTAAATAGTATAGTTTAATATTAATATAATTAAATACTACTAAGATAATTTTTTAGTGTGTTGCGAACATTTAGTTTTAGTATTTTTCCGATATGGTTGTTGAGATAATATTATTTTTTAATTAATTACTTTAGGACTTTATTAATATTATGTATATTACTAAATTATTAATTACAATATCAATTCTATCAAATTATATTATTTATTCATTAATTATATTGTTCTTTTCCATTTTTTCATTTAGTATTAATATTCCAATTTACATTATAATCTTAATACAGTTTTATTTACTATAACTTCGGTTCTAATAAACTTGAAATCTTCATTCAAATTGGTAAATTAATATTGCAAATAATTCTATTACAATTAATTTAGAATTTCATTTTGAAAAGATGCGTTTGTCTACAAATAACAAATTAGCTTAATAAAACTACTTTCTCTGTATCTTTTTTTTTCTTGCTCAATCTAGCTTTCTTTCTCACACTTGAAGAGAAATAGAAGTCGTCGAAATTAACCTCGGAGAAGGAACGAGCATTCGCTCTATATGTCTAAGGATAGGGACCTTCCCTCTCCAATTAGTTAAGACGTTTAGAAATCACTACCGAGAGCTAAATATATTTGTCTTAGGAGAAATCATCAGGTTTTCTAAATTTTCTTTGATCAAAGTCTTCCTATTCGACAGCGCAGGAGAATTTCGACACCTTTTAAAACGCTCCAAACCTAGAAACATAAACCTAGAAAGATTATCAACAAGGTAGACGAGATCAAGGCCAACAAAAAAGTAAGTAAATTTATCTTTTTATATAATAAGATAGTTGCGCGCCCACCACTGTTCCTTTTGAAAATCATCCTCCGCCGCGGAGTTGTTTTATTTTATTTACGTATTATTTGTTGCCCCATAGTAAATACCAATTAAACTTGTATTACCAAGATCAAGGTCAACAAAAGCTACGCCCGTTGCGGTAATACAAAATTGGTATAAAATTTAACCCATAAATTAGCGTTACTAAGCTAATTAGGTTAAAGTTATTAAGGTCAGCTTCAACAAAAGCTACACTTGTTCCAATAATGTTACTCTATATTGATAAAATTTACTATCGTTATTCAATCTTTTATGTAAAAACACAGCCCACAGTTTTTTCTTTCCAGATTCCCATTTCATGTTTAGGAGTTCTTCCTGAGAACCCTCAACCTTTAACCCTTAAACCCCCTCAACCCTCAACCCTTAAACCTTAACCCTTAACTCTTAACCCTATAACGTACCGACCTTTGGTAATGACAAGCTTTATATTGAATTAACTTTGTGTCATTTACGGGGACGTTATTTTAATTTTTCAAAGAGTTCATGTATTGGACTCGACCGGTCAAATCGGACAATCGAAGATGCCCTTCCTCTCAGGGTAAGATACTGGCTCGTAATGTACCGGAATCTTCGCCGTTGATGCAAAAGAGCGGATAGTGGGAGGTTACGGATAAGTATTTAGCGCAGAGGGCCAACTACCGTGCCGTGAGATAAACAAGGAGGCCGGGTTGATAACCAGCGCTAAGAGCCGATTATCGTGCCGAGGGAGGTTGATAAGGTAGATTTCTTGGATCGGCTATGAAATGATTTTAATGTTATTGACAAATTATAATTAATTGATAGTTATATTTATTGACATAAGAAAAAAAGGCTTTACAAAAATATGAGTTTAACGAGCGTAAAGAAAGGGGATTGTCGAGACCACTTGCCAAAGCGCAACGCTTGTATGCAAGTGTTCGAGGTATTCGCTCGGACGCAAGTGCGTGCCGATACCTGGAATCTCGGCCCTATATTCGGCTCTACACCGACCTATACTGGTCGGTTTGACAACACGCTTAATTGCTTACGTGACGTCAGCGGCGGCACTCGAGAAATAGTGTATACATTTGGGCCGAGCGCGCGCAATTACATGTTAATTTCTATGTTTATATTTTGCTTTTCGATAATTATGAATGAATCCATCATGCCCTCTCTGTTTATTTATAGTATGCGAGTTTATGAATGAGTGTATTATTGATGAATGAGTGCGCGATTTTTGACCAGCTGATCGTGTACGTCACAACCCTTAACCCTTAAACCTTAATCCCTGAATCCTTAAAACCTTAATTAACGCTTCAACTCTTAAGCCCCTAACTCTTAAACCATTAACCCATAACCGTTAATCCTTAACCCGTAACCCATTAACCCTTAAACCGTTAACCCTTAACCTTTAACCCTTAAGCCCCCAACTCTTAAACCATTAACCCATAACCGTTAATCCTTAACCCGTAACCCATTAACCCTTAAATCCTTAACCCTTAACCCTTAACCCTTAACCCTCAACCCATAACCCTTAACCTTTAACCCTTAACCCTTAACCCTTAAGTAGTGATTGATGATATATGATACATAAGGCAATAATGAAAAGTTTTAATAATTAGTATTGAATGTACTAATGTAAAAATAAATATTTATAAATGATACAAAAACACTTTTGATCACTGTACATTTAATAACGATTACAAGATAATTGCTGTCACGTAAACTTGATTATTAGGCTTCATACTATGAGGCGATATTTTTTTTCTTTTATTTAACAGTCAGTAGAACCATCTACGAGCATTAGTTTTGCCTAATTTTTCAGAAATGAAGAAAAACCTTATTTGCATGTATATTCAGTAATGTTATGGTCATTGTTATGACCTAAAAAAACAAATAATGCTCAAATAATACTATTTACGCCTCCAAAAAGACATTCTAAGAAAAAAAAAATTAAACAAGAAGAAAATATAACACAAAAATATAAATTTAAGTTATTGTATGATATATGATACGTTCGGCATTAAAAGGATAAAGAGTGCAAAATTTGGCATGCAAAAGAGCAAGATAATTTAAAATTAGATATCCGGAGGTCATGGACTCCGGATCACGGATTTTGCTCAAACGTTGTGGTATGTTTTTAGATGCTAAAATATGAAGAATGCTAGAATATTAGACCTTAACGCTTTGATAAAGTTGAGTTATCGACAGGTTTAGCTGTATTTGAAAGAAATACTGAAAAAATGCTTTGTTTTATTTGTTTACTGATTAATCTAGAAAATCCTTATACATAATTGTAAAAAAAGAAAATAAAACTAGAGATTACAAGTTTTACGTTGCTTTTTTCAGAATTAAAAAATATTAAATATATCAAAAGTTATAAAAATTGAAAGTGAAACAACGCAAATGCATCAAAATAGGTATAAAGTTAAAGCCTGTAATTTATCAATTTTTATCACTTAACTTTAAACTTTCATATGTTTTGATATAATTAATATTTTTTAAATCTGAAAAAGCAACCTTAAACTTGCGATCTGTAGTTTTATTTTCTCTTTTTATAATTATATAAGGATTTTCTAGCTTAATTCATAAACAAATAAAACAGTTGTGACAGTACAGATCGCGAATATAAGCAATAAGGTGTACGACGCGCGGCTTCTCTGCGCGCTCCGTATACTTGATCTATTAGACTAGAGCTCTCCTCTCTTCGACTCTCCCACCTCTCATTATGTAGCGTGCGAGCAATCTTTGTACAGTGCGAGCTTGGCACTGGCACTCTCGTTCCAGCAGTCCTACTGACGAGAAGCAGTGACCCGCCGGTGTGTAACGCAAGGCGCACACCTAACGATCTGGCTTTCCATTACTTTCCCATAGCTGGACTTGAGGTAAGATGGGAGTAGAGAAGCCCCGACGTTGCATAAAGTAATGCGTGGGCAGCGTACGGGCTATCCTACATCCAAATAGAATATTTCCATATCACTCTCCTCCTTCGTATCTAAGTCCGAGCAGGGTAGTGCAAGGCGCACGAACTGTATACGACAGGATCGAGGGAATATCCTCCCTACATTAATAGGTCACTTGTGTCCAAAAACCCGACTTTCTTTCCGACGAACAGGACAGACGGAAGAAGATAAGTTACAACATAGTTATAATATGGCGCCCGAACAGGGACATGAGCGTAGGATTAATGTCGAGTGAAAAAAAAATGAAAGTTATAGGTAATATTATGTTATCATACGTAGAAAAGTGAGTTAAGTGTGTAAATTTTTAGAAGTGTATATAAAGTCAGTACAATTGTCTCTCAAGTATATCAGGAAAGTTCGGAGAAAATAGTACAGAATTATTAGTAAAATAGTTTAATAAGTGAAAGTTGATCAGGAAAAAAATAACCCCATTAAGGAAATTTAAATTCTTGAATAGCGCGATTTCTACAAAGTGTGGACCGATAGTATAATATTCAAAAAGTCATACGAATTGGGGGATGCCGCGCATTCTAGTAAGTGTTTGGTTGGAGGATACGGTGAAGGAGAAATTCCTCCGGGAGAGTAAAATAAATAATAGCCTTGAAAGGGAAAATTTAATAATAAGAGAGATTAAAATTATTCAAAATTGTCAAAAACAGATATTGAGGCGAGTAGATGCTTATGAAGATAGGTTACCTAATCTAGAGCAGGAGTTGGGTATTGCAGATAATGCGGCAAATAACAGTGTAATAGAAGCAGAAAGCGCGAAAAGAGCGTGAACAATTTTACAAAACAAAATTCTGAAAACTTTTGATTTCATGGAGGATAAAGTAGACAGAAAATTCAACATATTTGAAATACATAATGAAATCGAAAAATTAAAAATCGTTAACTAAAATGATAATATAAAATTAATAATTAATAAGATAATTATAAATAAAATAATTAATAACAATAGTTTATAAACTTATGAATAAATTTAATAACCTAGTCAAATAAATGATGATGGCAAAAATATTGAATAGGAATAATATAAATTTGATAAAGTTAAATAAACGTTTTCAAAATTCGGTAATATAAGGATAAATTTAATAGTATAAATACATACCGAGTTCCATTTGTTATGATACACATGTATCTAATACTGGTGAGTTTAACTCGGAAACAATAACACAAGAGGTCGGTTTGTTTTCCTTGGGTGTTTATCGTACTTTTGGAGTTTGTGAATTATTCAAATAGAATATTATGAAAGACATTATTTCAAATTAAATAGCTAAAACTTTCGAAGAGTCAAAATATTAATTCTTGTTGTAAAGTTTGACTGAGTCAAATATTGAATAAAGTCAAAAAAAATTTTTTTTAATTAATTGGCACATTATTTGTTACTGTAGTAAATTAAAATTTTATCATCATGAATACATCAAGAAAATCCTTGGGATTATTTAAAGAGCTCTATGATATATCTATGGTAGAAGCTCCTGAGGAATATATGCATAAAAGAAATTAAAGAATTCGTAGAAAACGATGACTTGATAATCAGGGTGAAAGATAATTTATTAGAAAAGTTAAAAAAAAGCTGCAATGACTTACAATTGCAGATCGATGAGTTGCGACAAACTCAGATAAAAAGCAATGGCAGTACTCAAAATAAGTCCGTAAGTTGTGAAAAACATAAGATAAAAATTCCAATTCCATCTTTCAAAGGCACTGATCAGAAAAGGCCAGTAAAGTTCTTAAATGATCTAGATAAACACATTGCGTTGATGAAAATTAGTGATAGTGAGAGTATTAAAATGGTGTCACAAGCATCAGAGGGAATAGCCAAAGATTGGTGGTACATTCATGAAAGCGATGTAGTAGGATATGAGCAATTTAAAAATAGATTCAAGGAGAGGTTTTGGAATTCTACTATCCAACGTTCAGACGTGTCGAAAAGTTGAATTTGGCAATTTTTACGCGGGAGGCAAAATGGATCGAGTCACTTATGCGACAATGATTTTCGGGTATGCGAAAGAATTAGAATTATCGTATTCGGATGAGGAATTATAGGAGAAATTAGCGGATCATTTTGAGAAAAGGATTTGACAAATTCTATTCTGGAAGCTTGGTGCTGTCATCGTAGGTAAAATCAAAGTCTTTAAGGGTTGGGTTGAAAATTTAGTTGATGGTCTTTAATGATCCGAGGTGAAATCAACGTTGACTGTTTTATTTCGCCAAAGTTGTCGTCAATTTTGTATCCTTGTATTTGAATATCGGTTCCTTGTAGTACATATGTTCCATGGATTGTTGTTTCAT